>MU764077.1:91613-133863 GCA_026770625.1 Nicotiana glauca | reverse complement strand
ATTTGAATTCTAATTACATACTTAGATTTATCCTATTTGTTTACCCATTAGTGAGTTCCTAAATATCACTACAAATGAGAATCGGACTGAAAGCATGGTTCTATTTTAGCAATAGTAATAGCGGCTCAATTACTAACTCCAATTAACATTACTCAACACTTAAGTGATTCATGAACTTAGAAATGAACTATTGCAATTACATGGACTGATTCTCAGCTCGTTTTTAAGCTATCCTTCTATTTTCACTAGTAAAAATACATGAAAACAAGATTAAACTAACTAATGCCAAGGAATAATTTTTAGTTTAAGAGCCCAACAGTTTACTACAACTCCAAAAAGAGTCCTAGCTTGAATATAAAGAACAACTTAATCACATCATAAGAGAGCTATTTAAAACATAACTAAACTATTTAAAGTATAGTTCCTCAACATAAATTTTGCTTCATTTTTCATTTCATGCTATCCACAGGTAAAGCTACATCAGCATAGTATCAAAGTGGGTACCTGGAAGTGGAAATATAAGAAGAAAGGAAGGGTCAATCAGCAGAAGCAATAACGCAACAACGGCCAACAACCAACAACTAATTAAAGCTAAATAACAGTCCAGAAGTGACCCATCACCAGTTGTAAACCAACAGCAATACCAACACACAAATAGGAACACATTCCACAGTGATAACCAATAACTAATTGAACCCCCAAACTTTTTAAAATCAGACCAGGAACACTCAGAATCCCAATGAAACAGTAACAAACTCAAAAACTGAATGCCTAGCCTTCAAAATGCTATTTGAAATCTCAACTCAATGTAACAATAGAGCCAAAGAGTATCTGTATGTATTTTTAGCATGTCTTACTCTTAGCTTTTAGTTTTCCTTCAGTGTTTTTAGCTCTCAGAATCTGAAGAAGTTTTCCTTATTCCCCTAGGCTCTCAGAATGTCCAGTCCCATGAAAGCTCTTAAAACTGATTTTTAACACTATCTTTTCTCTTCCAACTGACCAAGAAGAGATGCCTACTTCTGTCCAAACTCCCAGCATTTATAGCCCAAAATAGGCCCTGCCAACTCTTAAGAGAACTCACACTATTAGGAAAATATTCTTGCCCATGATATTCTCTAACACCCCACTACTAAGTGTCTTGTGTCATTTTTAATTCAAAGTTATGGATTGCTCATTTTGTTTAATCATTTCCTTTAAATATTCCCATGTTGTTATGTTTTGTTCCCCACTAACCATTAAACAATACATTAGTTTAATGGTCCATTAGTGCTTAACTGGCAGACCATTCAACTTAACCATTTTCAAACTTTTAAAAATCCCAAAATACCCTCCTAAAGTCCCTGAACTACTACCCTACCCCTGGTACTGCAGCTATAACCAATGCCTAGTCAAATTCACACAATAACCAAAACTCAAATTAGATCACATAGCATCTGATCAAAGGGAATGAGCTAATCATATTGGGAACCAATCATGATCAACTTAGACCAAATGAACGAGCAGGGAAACATCAATATGATGATGAATCAAACAAAGAGCAGGGGATCAAACAGATACAAGGAATAAATCAACACAAAACCTAAACTAGAACACATGAACATTACAACTACACTGAACGAGAATAAGATGCAATCATATTTAAAAACATGGTGAATAACAATGAGAAAGGGAAATTGAAACAATTTGAAACAAATGATACCAACAAAACCTATAGGAGTAATCACAATTTTTTTTCCTTTTACAATAACTCATGAATACTGACTCTAAGACTAACGAACAAACATATTTTAATAGTCTATAAGATATACTTTAACAAACAGGCATAAAAAAATGGGACCAGAAAAAGGTCCGGGAGAGGAGGAGAAGATAATAATCAAAAATTAATCGAAAAAAATACAATGAAATCTAAATAGATAAACTTCAAAAAATAGAACAGACAAAGAGAGGAAATACCTCAAAAATGAGAAACCAAACGGACTTCGTCTTCATCAAAGCTTCGACTCGAACTTTTTTGAAGTTAAAACGGACTTTAATTGGGTGTTCTCGACTGAGAACACTCGACTAAAGTCGATTAGAACCTCAATTTCCCACTTAACTCGGATAGGTTCAGGCTTTGGTACTTATAGGGTTCTTTGGTTCGATTTGGGATTCGAACAGTTCTAGCAAGATTCGAGCCAAACTAAGAGTGTTCTAGGAACGAGGGAGGTCAGGAGGTTGACTGGTATGAGTTTGGGGTTAATTAAACGAATTAAGGTTTGGGGTTGATGCCTTCGATCTAAGATTCGAAGCATTCGGTGATGATTCGAAGCAAACTGGTTAGGTATTCGGGGTGAGGATGTTAAAGAGGTTAAGGGGTATTAATTTCGTGGCCGGCGGCGTCGTTGCTATCGGGTTTCAGGCGTAGGGACACGAGGGCGGCTAGGGTTTGGTAGGGTTCGTTTCAGTCTCTGAAAGAGACGATAGAGGGGTTTGGTTTGGGGGGGTGGGTATAGGATTAGGTTTATATACTAGAGGGGAAAACAAATCCCGGCCGTTTGATCTGATGAGATCAACGGCCTGGATTGATCATTAACCTGAGAACGACGTCGTTTGGGGGATGATGGGGGTGGACCGAGCGTGGGAATGGGTCGGGTCTGGTGAGACGGGTTGGGAGATGGGACGAGGGCCGTTGGATTGACATGGATTGAACGGCTGAGATTGGTTGTTCGTGAAACGACATAGGTCTGGTATCAAACTACGTCGTTTGATGGCCTGGGAGACGCATCTCTTGGAACGGCCGATTGGGCCTGGATTTGGGGTGATTTGGGCCTGATTTTAATTAACCTGGACGGCCCGGTTTGATTTTCTCCCTTTATTTCATGTTTCTTCTTTTTCTCTTATTTTTCTTTTTAATTCCTAATTACAAAAAAAAATTCTAAAAATAAATTGTAAAACCAAAATTAACTTAAAATACTAATCAACTCCTAATAATAATTATCACACAAAATTAAGCACCAGAAATAAAATCATACAAATTAGACATTAAATGCTAAAATGCAAAGCATATTATTTTTGTGATTTTTCCATTTTTGTAAAAACAAACTCAATTACTCCTAATTGTAGAATTTAATCCTAAATACAAATGCAACATATTTTTGTTTTTTTTTATCAATTTAACAAATAAACATGCACAGACAAAAATACAAATAATTATCCGAGAATGCCACGCAAATTTCTCAAAATTGCACACAAAAGAAAATTCTTTTATTTTTTTGAAATTTTTGGGAGTAATTCTCATAGGGCAAAAATCACGTGCTCACAAGCACGGGGCCCATTTGCCTCCGTGTGTTGGAGGACGGAATCAGACGGTTGTTAATCAGATACAACCAACACTTCCCTTCAAAGGTGAGTGTCGAGGAGTGAAACTTCCTACCATACTTCATCCAGACCACCTCTTTCCCGGGTACACAGATCGTGTCAAAGAATCGCTTCCACTTTGCGTGTGTTGGGTTACGGCCATACCCATAAAAGTCATCATAATCAACCACACGAGGGGGCAGATGGTACGTCGTCCGTATCGCCTCAATAGAGGCATTCACCACTTTGCGGTGCACCGTGACTATGCCATTGTCATGCTCCGACACATTGGCATAAAACTCTCTAACAACCATGACATTGCCTTCACCTGGCTCATTAATGAAGGTTTGCAGCCCCCGTCTCACCAGCTCAGTGTACATGTGAGGGCAGTGTAGCTGGACCGAACCGATGTCAATACCCTCTCCGAAATTGACTTTTTAGAAGCCTTCTCCGCAAAGCGGTTCTGAGCCTCGGCCAAGAAAAATCTATTACTATCAAAGGTTCATGCAGGGGCTGCCCCTCGTGTCCTAGACGAGTCGGCTTGGCTGCTAGAAGATGTACCTGTGGTGTGGCATTTTCGAGATGGAGCCATAATACCTGAAAAATGGGAACACATTAGCACAACCCAACATAAACTTGTGACGCAATGCAGTTACTCAGATTTCACATGCATAAGTGGCCACAAGATACATAATTATGTTCACTGAGGCCTTTCCACAAACACCTTGCGAGCATTAAGCATTCACAACCCCTTTCAAACAACTTATAACATCAACCCACCACAAAATCTTCTCAAAATCGCATATCAAGTGAAACAACACCCCACCAACCTCACCACCTACAGACACTACAACATATGTTACCTATTCTACTACGCAAAAATAAAGAAAAACATCTACAAAAATGCACACTACAACACACAAAATTCCGCAAAAACAATTTGAAAAACAAAGATAAAAATGGAACAAGAGCAACATACCTGTGGTGAGAGAGTGTGGAAAGAAGAAAAGAGTGTAGGGGGTGTGGTTAGGAATTTGTAGGAAGATGGGAGTGGAAAAGGAGGATTGAAGGTTGAAGAAGAAGGGGTTAGGGTTGGGGAATGTTTGAGGGTATTTGATTTGGGCGTGGATTTGGTTTGGTATTGGGGGGGGGGGGTGTTAGTTGGGGTTATTTAGATTAAGGGGATAAAAGGAAAAAGAAAGAAAAGAATAAATAAATAAATAAAATGTAATTCATCAGATTTTTAGGCGGACTAGCGCGGTCGTAGCACGGCCGTGCTAGTCCAGGCAGAATGCTTCCCAATTAGCGCGGCCACTAGCGTGATCGCGCTAGTAGCACGGCCAGTAGCGCGTTCACAAGCGTAGGCACGCTAATATTTTGAGCCTAGGCAGAATGTTTCCCAATTAGCGCGGCCAGTAGCGCGAGCGCGCTCCTGGGAAATTTTTTTTTATGTTTTTCACCTGTTCTTACCACTGTCGATGGCCTTATCACCAGCCCATTGTCACCTGCATTGGTTAGCACTTTGTAAAAACTCACAATTAACAACTACAACTATCGTTGGGTTGCCTCCCAACCAGTGCCTTAGTTAATGTCGTGACACAATGATTACAACAAATAAACGGGTTGCCTCCCATCCTGTGCCCGATTTAATGCCGCGGCATGACGCAGACAAGCGCATTTAAGACTCGCTCGACCTCTAAGGTTCTGTCAATTAGATCTCTGTCACTTTTTTTGGTTCACTCATACCTACATATAACTTTAACCGCTGCCCATTGATTCTAAACGTGTGAGAGTATTTCTCCGAGGCAATTTCCACAACTCCTGAGGGGAATACTTCGACCACTCAAAATGGACCAGACCATCGTGACGTAAGCTTACCAAGGAACAACCATAATCATTGTCACACCTCCTTTTTACCTACATCCCCCCGTGAAGGGATATAATAAGTGGAGTTTTTCCAATTAAAGGACAATCGAAATAGGATTCGTTATTAAAAGATTCAGAGTCACCACTTGAGAGATTTATGGTGTCCCAAGTCACCGATTGGATCCCGAATCAAGGAAAAGAATGACTTTTTTTAACAATCCGCGAACCAGAAATCCGAGTAAGGAATTCTGTTAACCTAGGAGAATGTGTTAGGCATTTCCGGGTTCCGTGGTTCTAGCACGGTCGCTCAACTGTCATATTCGACTTAAATTATTTGATTTTAAATAATTATGAACCTATGTGCAAATTTTAACTTCTTTAACAGCTTTGTTATTATATTTAAAAGAGAATTGCAACGTCATTAAAACACGTCTCGAACCACGTCACATAAATGCACCCGTGGTTTTTGACATATTTTAACTTCGTTGGGATTTGGATTTAGGTCACATAAATGTGCACCTGAGCTTAGGAAGGTAAAATTATTAAATGCCGCGCCTAAAATAACTACGCATTTGTACTTTGCGAGGGCCATGGAATTTGATAAATGGCACGCTTCGAGTTCTAAGGATCAATACAAAATTAATTTAAACGAGGGCCATGCAATTATCACTTTTGTTCGGCACGACGTGCCTCGAATTATTCTTAACCAACAAGTTTCTACATTAATTTATGAGGGCCCTAATTATATATTTTTCGTTGCCTACTATGGCTCGCCCCTATTGACTACATTGATCCGATAATAAAATGAGACTAATGAATTTGTATTTATTTATCTAAAAAATGCTCAATCTCAACTGTAGAAATAAGACTAAGTGAAGTCTATTTTTGTTTTTGATTTCAAAATTTGGGCCTGACCTATCGTGAGGCCCAATATGAAATTAAATGTCTATTTCCTATTGATGCTTGCAAGATGAAGCCTTCACAACTTCTGAAGATGGCTATGCCAGGCCAGAATCCACTTGGGCTCGAAACAAGCCCAACACTAGCTAAGCCTAACAAAACCATACAATGGGCCGATAGCTGTGCAAATCAACTCTGGATTTTTGTTACTTAGCATTAATTAATTACAGGACATTTTAACAAGTGGAATCGTTACAGATTAAAACAAAACAAAAAAAATCTAAATTTGGCCATTAACTATAAACCAAGTTCCAATTTCCAAGTCTCAACTAGCTTGAGATATAGACCTGAAGATGAAAAAAGAAAATGAACCAATCTCATACAAGCAGAACTTATATACAACAAACTAACAACTGGTCATTTTTAGTGAATTTAGACATAAATCTATACTAGAGAATACCAGCAAATCTCAGCTAAGACCAAATAAAGTACATACCAACATGAAATTAGACACTACAAACTTAAAGGCTTAATTACACGAATTAAACTTATACAAGAGCTAAAGAATATGATTATAGGATTAATACCAAGCAATTTCAGCCAACTTAGTTGCAAGTCCCAGTCCATATTTAATACATATTTTAAGGTCCAAAACAACTTCAACCCAATTGCATCCCTATAAGCTCAAATCTGGACCTCAAAACAACATGAAATACACAAAAGCTATACTAAAAGAACTAAAGTAAGATTAGATTCAATAGTGAACAAACTGTAGGAAACTAGCATTAAACAATTCTTCAATTTACAACGTTCATACTTGGAACTCCTTATGAAAATAGATCAAGGCATACCTGGTATTGAGAACAGAGAAAATGAGGTAAGAAACCAACAGCAACAAACAACAATCAACAGCTAATTAAGACTAGCTTCAAACCTAGGAATGACATCGAATAATCCAGGAATCAGTTGCAAGCAAATAACATACCAACAAACATCACACCAATCTTGAATGACCCAAGTTAAGGCTCAAAATAACACCCGGTAACTTTAAACCCTTAGCTACTAAGATCACAGGAACCCTTAAGCCATTCTCTACCCAGATACACAAGTTCAGAAGTTTTCCATGAGTTCTAAATCAACAGAGAGTTCAGAGAGCCAAACCATTCAATCAGAACCAATTCAAACACATTTCAACATTTTCTTGGAAATTTCATAAAGAAGTTAATTGATTCTCAAATTCAGTATTTTCTCTTATCTTTTAATTCTCCTCTCAATCTGTATTTTTTCCTTTTTCAGAGTGTTCAAAAATTCCCCCTCTCACTGGCTTTCTTAGTGTTTTTAGTGTTTTCTCCCTGTATTGAACATTAGATTCCCTTCCTCTCAATGTGTATCCTCATGTTTTATATCCTTCCTCAAAACCTTTTCCAGCTCATAAGTGCACTAAACCCCTGTATTTCCACTTTTAATTAAGAAATATTTGCCCCATGTTATTCTCTGATTTTTCCACTTCTAAAGACACTAAAACAGAGTGTCAGTTCCCCATTACTCTCATTTTCCATAATTTTATTCAACTGGTATGGGCAGCCTATATTTTAATCCAAGCATGCCCTGAAACCAGTGCTGGCATTCCACTTAGTTATAATTTTCAAATTAAACCTTTAAAAACCTTATTAACATACTGAAAGTTCCAAGTATTCACAAATTAAGGCTATTCAAACCCCTACCCAAACAAAAATCATCACAATCCGCCTAATAGTTCTTAAAACTAAAATCAAAACAAATTCATCTTTTAACGAAACTGGCACGAACAAGTTTAAGAACTACTATTATGTGAGTCTAAATTATTGGTCAAACCAAACAAAATCAATAAACAAGTCTATAAATTCGAAGAACTAACAAGAAAAATCATAAAACAAACTGACCAAACAAACAAAAACAAGAATAAAAAGAAAGAAGTAGAAGAAGAACAGAATAGAACAAGAATAAATAAAATAAACAAAAAGTGGAGCAGAATATCTAATGAACACCTCGGACTGTGAAAAAACGTGACTTGAAGCTTCAAACCTTCGGATTTCTGATCAAATCTGATATTAATCGTTTGTTCTCTAGCATCACATTCGACCGTAATCAACCGTAGAAATTTGATTTGGATTTTTGGGGTTTTAGGGTTGGACCTTTAATCTAATATTCGAGGGGTTCCAGGATGATTCGAAGGATAAGAGTTAGGGATTCATGGTGAGGGAAGTTTAGTGGTCATTTGTTGTTAATTTGGGGCTGAGGGAAAGTGGCGCCGCCACCGGAGAAAAATAGGGAAAGGTGGTGGCTACTAGGGTTCCGAGGTTTCGATATAATATTCGAGGAGTTCGGCTAGTATTCGAAGGAAGCTGATGGTAGATCGGAGATGAGGAAGTTATGGTGGACCTACGGTGTAAATTTGGAGGTGTTTGGCCACCGTCCGCCGCCGTAAGTGATTTCCTGTGGGCGGAAGGCGGCAGTGTAAGGTGGGGGATTCAGGCCTGTCTCTGAGTTGTTAGAGACGAGGGAGGGTGGGGTTTGGCTTGGGGGGCGGGGTCGTTGGAACGAATAAATACTGGGGTGGGGATTGTATCCAAGCCGTTGGATCAACTGAGATCAACGGCCTGGATCAATTCACTTATGAGAAACGAGGTCGTTTTGGCCGGTTGGGGATTGAGTCGGTCTGGGAAAATGGGTCGGGGCCGGATCGGGTGAGGGTGGAACATTTGGGACTGTTGGATCAAGTGGATGTTAACGGTTCAGAACAACCAATCTGAAACGACGTTGTTTCCTTAATGCTGGAGACGGACTGAACCGTTCGATCTAATGAGATCGACGGTCCAGATTGAGTGTGACAAAAATGACGTCGTTTGGATGGTCGCAAAGGTTAATCAATTTGGACCATGATAGGGGCGTCGATTGGGCCTGTTTGAGTGGGTTTTGGGTGTGTTTTGGTTTGGGCTTCCCGAAAATATATGATTTGGCCCAATTTCGAATTCTCTTCTTTACTTCTATTAATTCCTAAATTTTCCTCAAAATTAAACCTAAAGTCCTAAATCAAAGTATAAAACCTAATCAACTTAAAAATACTAAATAATGCTTATTAATAACTATCACACATAATTAACTAACAAATTAAAAGAAAACACGAGGTTCGACATTAATTACTAAGAAACAATACAAAAACATTATTTTAATTTTTCTATTTTCCTGAAACACTTAGTTTAACAATTAATTCTGAAATGCCTAAAAATGAAAATACAATAGCCACATATTTTTTTTTATTTTTCCATTAATTTAAAATAAATAAACATGCCCGGACAAATGCAAATAATGACAAAAAAATACCACAAGAATTCACAAAATTGCACACAAAGAAAAACTTGTTTTATTTTGAAATTTTTGTGGGAATAATTCATATAGGCAAAAATCACGTGCTCACAGCTGCCCTTCTTTGTCAGGAAACACGAAGAGTGTTCGTGCAAAGATAAAGTGAGCGGATACGAGCGATTTTTGCCCGTTTGAATATTCCGTATGAAGTATTTTTTGAAAGATTTGACCGTACCTCTGCTTCAAAAGGTCTCCTACATATTCTTGGCTATAAAGGAATCAAGTCAATGTAGTTCGTGAAGTTTTGGTAGCTGGGACTATCATGAAGCTGTGATTTACTGTTACTGCTGCTGCTGCTGCTACTTCTTATTGACCTCCTTATTACACCGTACTAAAATAAATAAAGAAGATAAACTAAGCTATAGTCTATGAATTACAAAGATTTATTTTCAAACTTGTTCTTGCGACTGTTGTTGCCTTGTTGACTTTTATTTCCTCCAAAGTTCCTTTGTTGTTGTCTTGAATTGTAGTCTTCTCTTTTCCTCAGGTGGATGCCTGATTGCTGAACTCGAACTGTTTCTTCCCTTCCTATGAAATTTGAATTGTTTTCCTCTTGGAACTTGAATTGTCTTCTTCTGACCATTGTTGCCTTCCCTTTTGTTCCTCCGGGTGGGTTCTGCAATCAAAACAAGGAAAACAAACGAAATCTTCTGCCCAGTTTGCACTAGGAAGATTTGAGAGTTGTTGGAAAAATTGTAAACCACTTATACTACTGGTGCAGTGAGTAGAATAAAGACTAGACTAAGATGTGCGTCTCCTACGAGTAAAACCATGACACTTTAACTAGCAAATGTGTCTGCTAAAATAAAACATGAATGAACCAAACTCGGAAGTGTGTCTCCTAAGGGTTAATCTAAATGACCAACACTGGGTAGTGCGTCTCCCACATGTGAAACTTTAATGACTCAAACTAGGACGTGCGTCCCCTATGAATGAACTATCAATTTAGGAAGTGCGTCTCCTATATGTGAAACTTTAATGACTTAAACTAGGAAGTGCGTCTCCTACGAATGAACTATAAATTTAGGAAGTGCGTCTCCTACAGGTGTAACTTTAATGACTCGAACTAGTAAGTGCGTCTCCTACGAATGAACTATCAGTTTAGGAAGTGCATCTCCTGCAGGTGTAACTTTAATGACTCAAACTAGGAAGTGCGTCTCCTATGGATGAACTATCAATTTAGGAAGTGCGTCTCCTACAGGTGTAACTTCAATGACTCAAACTAGGAAGTGCGTCTCCTATGAATGAACTATCAATTTTAGGAAGTGCGTCTCCTACATATGAAACTTTAATGATTCAAACTAGGAAGTGCGTCTCCTATGGATGAACTATCAATTTAGGAAGTGCGTCTCCTATGTGTGAAACCTTAATGACTCAAACTAGGAAGTGCGTCTCATATGGATGAACTATCTTTTTATGAAGTGCGTCTCCTATGGGTGAAACCTTAATGACTCAAACTAGGAAGTGCGTCTCCTATGGATGAACTATCAATTTAGGAAGTGTGTCTCCTACAGGTGTAACTTCAATGACTCAAACTAGGAAGTGCGTCTCCTATGAATGAATTATCAATTTAGGAAATGCGTCTCCTATGGGTGAAACTTTAATGACTCAAACTAGGAAGTGCATCTCCTATGAATGAATTATCAATTTAGGAAGTGCGTCTCCTACAGTTGAAACTTTAATGACTCAAACTAGGAAGTGCATCTCCTATGGGTAAAATCTCAGTTTAAGAAGTGCGTCTCCTACAACAAAATATAACTTGAAAACCCAGACTAGGCAGTGTTTCTCTTAGGGTTGATGTGTTATCTTCTAAATAGCTTTTGCGTAAGCGCAAATAGCGCATTACACCTGAAAATTTCCATCTTCCAAGCTTTGATATGAACCTTGCTTTCATCCCTGTTCCATACAAAGAAAAATTGTGAGTTTAAACCTGGTGGTTGGTTTGTGGCCTTGAATTTGCGGCGATTGCTCCTTCACTTGTCATGATAACTTTGATTTCACCTTAAAAGGCATTGCTTGCTTATTGCCTAACCAATTTCTCTGCCACCCTTATCACAGAAAATACCTCTTCTCCCTTCAGACCCAATACCCTATATATGTCGCATTGCTCATGAACTGACATTTACCAAACCTTTATGTTTCACATGAATCCCAAAGTATGTTGATTGTTACTAGCTCAGTGCTCTGCTGTTCTTTCCTGACTTATGTTGCTTTGATATGCTAGCCATACTCCGTTTTATGTAATTGGAGAGTTGGTGGCAAATTTTGAAGTCACTTCTTACTTGTTCTGACCAACAGACTCAGGAAGAGGAAATAAACGAGACAAAAGGAACAGAGTAAAGGACAAAGGAAAGAGATGATTCCTAACAAGAAAACTACAAAGTAGAAACCTATCAGATGTGGATACCAACTCTAATGACCATGACATGCACCTGCAGCCTATTCTGTTAAGCAAATCTGATGTTCAGCTCTTGTCGTACCATGAAACTAGGCTCCAATGCTCTAGTTATCCAATCTGATTTGTAATCCTTATTCGACTAGTAGTGCCTGAAGGGTTTTTACTATCAAGCCTCTCTCATTTTGGTCTTTCTCTCAACTTACAGTCGCCTCAAAGTGCCCGTGAAGGTTTTCACCAATAAGACTCTCTCATTTTTGTTATCTTTCCTACTTGGATTGGAGTGTTGCCCCTAACATGAATCACCTTTACTTGCTCGACTTGGCATCTTTCGAAGACTAATTAGAAGGTCTTTCTTTGGACCTTAATGTGGGCTTTTGGACGGGGTTAGAAAGAAAGGGTATAAAAGGCTCAAAACCATTCAAATGTGTTAAAATTACAACTTTCGGAATCAAATCTCTTGCACAACCACAACTTCCGCCCCAGTTTCTTTTCTTGGGGGCTTTTGGATTTTTATTTTGATGAGACCGAACCGTGAGGCTACCTATGTATCCTTGAAGGAATCAGGTCAAACGTAGTTCACACTGATTTTCTTGTTGTTATAGTTTTTCTTTTCACTTATTATTATTTTTTCTTTTCCTTTTTCTTTTTTTTTTTTTTGTTGTTTTGTTGTTCTCTTTTTTCTGCTTTTTTT
Source organism: Nicotiana glauca (assembly GCA_026770625.1). NCBI lineage: Eukaryota > Viridiplantae > Streptophyta > Magnoliopsida > Solanales > Solanaceae > Nicotiana > Nicotiana glauca. The sequence goes on along the minus strand of MU764077.1, from coordinate 121,267 downwards.
TCTTTTCTCTTTTACTTGGCTTTCACGCTTGTGTTTCTAATCTTGGCTACTGATTCCGAAAGAGGGGTGTGAAAGAAAGCAAATAAGGCTCAAAAGGGGTAACGAAGGATAGAGTGTTTAGATAACAGAACAAAATGTCTTCGTCATTCCAATTTTCAAAACATGCCAAGCACAAACAACGCGATTAAACTAACATTTGTAACATCTTCTGATCGTGCTAGACTTGATAACTATATCCACACCTTTGCTTTCTTCATCTGTTAAATACAAAGCACCATTGGGCAACACTTTCACTCTCATTATCATGAACAACCTTTGTCAATTTGGGCAAACTTGTCTTTAATTTTAAACTGATGCGACATGAAACATAAGGTTTCTTTATGTTCTATCTGCCACAGTTTCACATGGTTTGGGCTTCAAATGATCTCAAAGTGTCCAAATCTGTTCTATTTCCCTCAAGTGCCCTTGTCACCTTCAAAATTGTTTCAATGCTTCATGATAAACTGACTTTTAATACCAGGCTGAGAATTACGTATGCATGTCATGTCGCTAGAGTCGACAGGAAAAGGATCGTAAAGATAAGAGAACTAAACAAAAGAAAATGACTTGAAATAATAGAAAATAGAAAATTGCATTAGACGGTGAAATCGAACAACAAGACAAGCACAATAAACTGGGGTACAACCCTTGGAACAAACCTAGACAACACTAAATGAGATACTACAACCAAAGGAACTAGATAAATTAAAAGGATAGAAGGGTTTGAGTTAAAAGACAATATCCAGATTACAACCGTGAAATAACCTGGACAATAGAAATGAAAATAAAATAAACCACCAAAACTCCACTTCGGTTGAACAAGAAATGGAGAGTCTTTCTAATTACCGAGCACGACATCTTAGCCACTGAGTTCCGCATCAACATTGCTAGAACCTTCACAAGTATTCATCTCATTATCCTTAGCAACTTGCTTTTGGGTCCCTTTAGCAGGCTCGTTCTTATGATCAACTTCCGAAACCAAGAGTGATAGCGCTGAAAGCTTTGCCGCTGGTGTCCCTCTGAGAATCTCAGAACAGTTTTTATATTCCTTGTCCACACAAATCATTTCCTCCTTATGCGTCTCATTGTGAATAGGCAATGGGCTTTGGCTACTATCTGTTGCATTTGAATTTTGCACGGTAATGTCACCTGCATCAATAAGCTTATGGACTGCTCCCTTCAGATGCCAACACTCTTCTATGTCATGCCCTAGGGCATCTGAGCAATATGCGCACCTTTGAGAAAAATCAAGCTTCTTTGGAAGATGGTTTAATGTTTTTATCTGAATCGGCTTCAAAATGTCCAATTTTCTTAGCCTCTGGAACATATTGGCATATGACTCTCCCAATGGAGTGAAGGTTTTCTTTCTCTACAACCTCTCGTTCTTAAATGCTTGATTGGGCCGGAAACCTAATCCAGGGGGGTTTTGTTAGGCTCGTGGGGCAGGTAAAACATTTGCGGACGTGATGCGGGCCATTGCGGGCCTTGGGGATGTGGAGCATATAGTGGTGCATTGTGGACATGATATCAGGGAAGTGATGTATGATTTCGGTGGTTATGTGGAGAGAAATAGCAGTCAGGAGGATTAAAAGGATATCCACGGGGTCGATATGGAGACTGAGAGCGTTTAGCAAGAACGACCACTGGACCTTGTCGTCGGCGGGGCTTAACAACATCTTTTTTGTCCGTGAGAGGATTATCCTGAGCAACCTGTTCGTTCCACCTGGGCCAAAATTTCCTAAAACTTTCTTTAGGTTTCTTTTCCATTCGAGATATGGAGGAGTGGTCTGGAACAATGTCTGTATTTTTTTGAAAATGTCGCACAAAATCTTGAGCCATGTCATCTCATGTATGCCACTTACCGACATCTTGACGATTATACCAATCCAAAGCTGCCCTAGTCAAGCTCTTACTGAAATACGCCATCAACAAATCATCTTTCTTGACAACACTGCAATAATCCCTCAGATTGGCTATCAGATCTCCACACTCATCATTCAAGTTGAATTTTGGCACTTTAAACTTTGCGGGCAGGCAAACGTCAGGGAGTGTACACAACTCTTGGTAAGACACTTTGCCTTGGTCTCCCATCCCTTGCACATTCTTTAAGGACTGTTCTATGTTCTTCAGCCTCCCAGATCTTGGAGGAAGAGTGATGGAGATACTAGGGTGATTGGGAGATGCCGAAGTTTGGGTAAGGGCATCATCCAAGAAACCAGGTGGTGGCGGTGGTGGTGCCTGCCCAACAATCCAAGCCTGATACATGTTTGTTATATACTGCCTTAACATCCTTGCCTCATCAGCCAAGCCAGTGTCTTGTTCAACCAACCGCTTTTGGGTACCAATATCAACCAACCCAATTTTTTTGTTATCTGCCATTTTCTTTTGGCTTTTAGGTTGTGGAGAGGAGTTACTACTTTGTGAACCACAAACCAACCACCTTTCTGGATATTGAACAAAATGAGAGCATCATGTTAGCCTTAGGGCTTTTAACATATAGGCAAACACACATTAGGGATGCAATGCACCTAAGCAGTTAACCATTTCTATTATGCATCTGCTTGGTTGTTGTGTCATCCCGACTTTTCTTTATTTCAAAATTTTGGCAGAGTTTCAGCACTATTTGGACGTTGGATTTTTCAAAGCAGGCATTTCCCTCTCAACCATCTCATTATCTTTTCCCTAAATTTTCCTTATAAGCCGGTCAACATGCAAATTCGAAGCAAATGAATTCACAAGTAGCAAGTAAGATGCATCATATTGGTCTCTATATTTCAGGTACACCTGTCCTAGACAGACCCAACCCCTGTGTTGAGTCTCCAAAGACAAATATACATGATGCAAACAAACATTCCTACTAGGGATCTGGCATGAGGCTTTATTTTTCTAGGTTTTAAAACCTGGGTATTTGTTCTAGACTGTGTACCCAAGCGGACAACTCGAGTCGAGGAGGGGGCTACGTATCGGGGACCTGCAAGATCGTCTGGCTTAGTAACTTGTCCGAGCCTCTTTTCTTATTTCAAGGTATGACACTAATAGAATAGGGAGTCTTGACCAGCGAGCACATCCCCAAAGATAAGAAGAGAAGGGTTTCGTAACAGTTTATATGTACAGTTCAAATAATATCAAAGTGGTAAAAGCATCATTTTGCACATTAAGCCCAACATGTACTAAAAATCAGACAATAAATAAACCAAATACAACAATTATTCCAAGCTTGAATTCTTGAACCCTGAACCAGTGGTTCTGGGTTACGTCCCCAGCAGAGTCGCCAGAGCTGTCACACCTCCTTTTTACCTACATCCCCCCGTGAAGGGATATAATAAGTGGAGTTTTTTCAATTAAACAACAATCAAAACGCGATTCGTTATTAAAAGATTCAGAGTCGCCACTTGGGAGATTTATGGTGTCCCAAGTCACTGGTTGGATCCCAAATTCAGGAAAAGAATGACTCTGTTTAATAGTCCGCGAACCATAAATCTGAGTAAGGAATTCTGTTAACTCGGGAGAAGGTGTTAGGCATTCTCGGGTTCTGTGGTTCTTGCACGGTCGCTCAACTGTCGTATTCAGCTTAAATTATCTGATTTTAAACAATTATGAACCTATGTGCAAATTTTAACTTCTTTAACCGCTTTGTTATTATATTTAAAAGAGAATTGCAACATCATTAAAATACGTCTCGAACCACGTCACATAATGCACCCGTGGTTTTTGACATATTTCAGCTTCGTTGGGATTTGGATTTGGTCACATAAATGTGCACCCGAGCTTAGGAAGGTAAAATTATTAAATGTCGCGCCTAAAATAACTACGCATTTGCACTTTGCGAGGGTCATGGAATTTGCTAAATGGCACGCTTCAAGTTCAAAGGATCAATACCAAATTAATTTAAACGAGGGCCATGCAATTATCACTTTTGTTCGGCATGGCGTGCCTCGAATTATTCTTAACCAACAAGTTTCTACACTAATTTATGAGGGCCCTAATTATATATTTTTCGTTGCCTACTATGGCTCGCCCCTATTGACTACATTGATCAGATAATGAAATGAGACTAATGAATTTGTATTTATTTATCTAAAAAATGCTCAATCTCAACTGTAGAATTTAGACTAAGTGAAGTCTATTTTTGTTTTTGATTTCAAAATTTGGGCCTGACCTATCGTGAGGCCCAATATGAAATTAAATGGCTATTTCCTATTGATGCTTGCAAGATGAAGCCTTCACAACTTCTAAAGATGGCTATGCTAGGACAGAATCCACTTGGGCTCGAAACAAGCCAACACCAGCTAAGCCTAACAAAACCAATCAATGGGCCAATAGCTGTGCAAATCAACTCTGGATTTTTGTTACTTAGCATTAATCAATTACAGGACATTTTAACAAGTGTAATCGTTACAGATTAAAACAAAACAAAAGAAATCTAAATTTGGCCATTAACTATAAACCAAGTTCCAATTTCCAAGTCTCAACTAGCTTGAGATACAGACCTGAAGATGAAAAAAGAAAATGAACCAATCTCGTACAAGCAGAACTTATATACAACAAACTAACAACTGGTCATTTTTAGTGAATTTAGACATAAATCTATACTAGAGAATACCAGCAAATCTCAGATAAGACCAAATAAAGTACATACCAACATGAAATTAGCAACTACAACTTAAAGGCTTACTTACACGAATTAAACTTATACAAGAGCTAAAGTCTATGATTATAGGATTAATACCAAGCAATTTCAGCCAACTTAGTTGCAAGTCCCAGTCCATATTTAATACATATTTTAAGGTCCAAACACAGCTTCAACCCAATTGCATCCCTCTAAGCTCAAATCTGGACCTCAAAACAACATGAAATACACAAAAGCTATACTAAAAGAACTAAAATAAGACTAGATTCAATACTAAACAAATTGTAGGAAACTGGCATTAAACAATTCTTCAATTTACAACGTTCAGACTTGGCACTCCTTATGACAATAGACCAAGGCATACCTGGTATTGAGAACAGAGAAAATGAGGTAAGAAACCAGCAGCAACAAACAACAATCAGCAGTAAATTAAGACTAGTTTCAAACCCAGGAATGATATCGAATAATCCAGGAATAAGTTGCAAGCAAATAACATACCAGCAAACATCACACCAAGCTTGAATGAACCCAGTGAAGGCTCAAAATAACCCCCGGGAACTTTGAATCCTTAGCTACTAAGATCACAGGAACCCTTAAGCCATTCTCTACCCAAATACACAAGTTCAGAAGTTTTTAATGAATTCTAAATCAACAGAGAGTTCAGAGAGACAAACCATTCAATCAGAACCAATTCAAACACATTTCAGAATTTTCTTGGAAATTTCATAAATAAGTTAATTGATTCTCAAATTCAGGATTTTCTCTTATCTTTTAAATTCTCCTCTCAATCTGTATTTTTTCCTTTTTCAGAGTGTTCAAAAACTCTCCCTCTCACTGTCTTTCTCTGTGTTTTTTAGTGTTTTCTCCCTGTATTGAACATTAGAGTCCCTCCCTCTCAATGTGTATCCTCCTGTTTTATATCCTTCCTCAAAACCTTTTCCAGCTCATAAAAGCACTAAATCCCTGTATTTCAACTTTTAATTAAGAAATATTTGCCCCATGTTATTCTCTGATTTTCCCACTTCTAAATACACTAAAACAGAGTGTCAGTTCCCCATTACTCCCATTTTCCATAATTTTATTCAACTGGTATGGGCAGCCTATATTTTAATCCAGGCGTGCCCTGACAACCTGTGCTGGCATTCCACTTAGTTATAATTTTCAAATTAAACCTTTAAAAACCTTATTAACATTCTAAAATTTCCAAGTATTCACAAATCAAGGCTATTCAAACCCCTAACCAAACAAAAATCATCACAGTCCGCCTAATAGTTCTTAAAACTAAAATCGAAACAAATTCATCTTTTAACGAAACTGGCACGAATTAGTTTAAGAACTACTATTATGTGAGTCTAAATTATTGGTCAAACCAAACAAAATCAATAAAAAAGTCTATAAATTCAAAGAACTAACAAGAAAAATCATAAAACAAACTAACCAAACAAACAAAAATAATAATAAAAGGAAAGAAGTAGAAGAAGAACAGAATGTAATAAAAATAAATAAAATAAATGAAAAGAGGAGCAGAATACCTAATGAACACCTCAGATTGTGAAGAAACGTGACTTGAAGCTTCAAACCTTCGGATTTCCAGCCAAATCTGATATTAATCGTATGTTCTCTTAGAGAACAAATGATTAACATCACATTCGACCGAAATCAACCGCAGAAATTTGATTTGGATTTTTGGGGTTTTAGGGTTGGACCTTTAATCTAATATTCGACGGGTTCCAGGATGATTCGAAGGATAAGGGTTAGGGATTCGTGGTGAGGGCGGTTTGGTGGTCATTTGTTGTTAATTTGGGGCTGAGGGGAAGTGGCACCACCACCGGAAAAAAAGGGGGAAAGGTGGTGGCTAATAGGGTTCCGAGGTTTCGATCTAGTATTCAAGGAGTTCGGCTAGGATTCGAAGGAAACTGATGGTGGATCGGAGATGAGAAAGTTATGGTGGACCTACGGTGTAAATTTGGAGGTGTTTGGCCACCGTCCGCCGCCGTAAGCGATTTCCGGCGGGCGGAATACGGCGGTGTAAGGTTGGGGATTCAGGCCTGTCTCTGAGTTGTTAGAGACGAGGGAGGGTGGGGTTTGGCTTGGGGGACGGGGTCATTGGAACGAATATATACTGGGGTGGGGATTGAATCCAAGCTGTTGGATCAACTGAGATCAACGTCGTGGATCAATTCACTTATGAGAACGAGGTAGTTTTGGCTGGTTGGGGATTGGGTCGGTCCGGGAAAATGGGTCGGGGCCGGATCGGGTGAGGGTGGAACATTTGGGACCAGTGGATCAAGTGGATGTTAATGGTTCAGAGCAACCAATCTGAAACGACGTCGTTTCCTTAATGCTGGAGATGGATTGAACCGTTCGATCTAATGAGATCGACGGTCCAGATTGAGTGTGACAAAAATGATGTCGTTTGGATGGTCGAAAAGCTTAATCAATTTGGACCATGATAGGGGCGTCGATTGGGCATGTTTGAGTGGGTTTTGGGTGTGTTTTGGTTTGGGCTTCCCGAAAATATATGATTTGGCCCAATTCCGAATTCTCTTCTTTACTTCTATTAATTCCTAAATTTTCCTCAAAATTAAACCTAAAGTCCTAAATAAAAATATAAAACCTAATCAACTTAAAAATACTAAATAATTCTTATTAATAACTATCACACATAATTAACTAACAAATTAAAAGAAAACACGAGGTTCGACATTCATTACTAAGAAACAATGCAAAAACAATATTTTGGTTTTTCTATTTTCCTGAAACACTTAGTTTAACAATTAATTATGAAATGCCTAAAAATGTAAATACAATAGCTACATATGTTTTTTATTTTTCCATTAATTTAAAATAAATAAACATGCCCGGACAAATGCAAATAATGATAAAAAAATATCACAAGAATTCACAAAATTGCACACAAATGAAAACTTGTTTTATTTTGAAATTTTTATGGGAATAATTCATATAGGCAAAAATTACGTGCTCACAATCGTGAGTTGTAGAGCAATAACATTTCCCCAGGTTTGACATGTCGCTCAACAATGTTCTAGTCATGCAACCTCTTCATTCTTTCCTTGTACAATTTTGTGCTCTCAAAAGCAAGATGTCTTAACTCGTCAAGCTCATGCAATTTAGTGATTCTCGTTGTGCCCGCAACCTCAATGTCTAGGTTCAGCTGTTTCAGTGCCCACCAAGATTTGTGTTCAAGTTCCACTGGCAAGTGGCAAGCCTTCCCAAACACCAACTTATATGTGGATATACCAATTGGTGTTTTAAAAGTAGTTCTATAAGCCTAGAGTGCATCATCTAGCTTTTTCGCCCAATCAGTTCTTGTGGCATTTACAGTCTTGGTCAATACACACTTTATCCCTCTACTAGACATTTCCACCTGTCCATTTATCTGCAGATGATACGGTGTTGCCACCCTGTGACGCACATCATACTTTGCTATCAACTTTTCAAAGGCTCAATTACAGAAGTGGGTACCTCTGTCACTGATGATAGCTCTCGGTGTCCCAAAACGGGTGAATATGTTCTTCTTCAAAAATCCCACCACTACCCTTGCATCATTAGTGGGAAATGCTGCAGCTTCTACCCATTTGGACACATAATCTACAGCAATAGGTATGTACTTATTGCCAAAGGAGCTGACGAAGGGACCCATGAAGTCAATCCCCCAGACATCAAACACTTCCACCTCTTGAATCGGGTTTATGGGCATCTCATGGTGTTGGGAAATGTTCCCAGTTCGCTGACATTCATTGCAATCCTCCACCCATTGGTGCGTATATTTGAACACTGTTGGCCAAAAGAAATCGGCCTCTAGCACTTTCGCAGCTGTCCTAACTCCTCCGAAATGCCCTCCATATGCTGATGCATGACATGCCTGCAAAACAGAAGATTGTTCTATCTCGGGGACACACCTACGGATCATATTATCAACACATATTCGAAACAGGTAAGGTTCATTGCAATAGTACATGCGACAGTCACGATAAAATTTTTCTTTTGTACTGAGGATAGATCATAAGGAACTATACCACATGCCAGGTAGTTTGAAAAATCTACATACCATGGCACTTTCTCAAGATTAGCCGTGAGCAGTTGCTCGTCTGGAAAGGTTTCTAGAATGTCTTCAACCTTAGTTGAATTTTTAGCTTCCTCAAGTCGTGATAGATGATCAACAACTTGATTTTCTGTGCCCTCACATTCACGAATTTCGAGGTCAAACTCTTGGAGTAACAGCACCTAACTAATTAGGCGCGGTTTAGAGTCCTTCTTCTCAATTAAGTACCTTAGATCTGCATGGTCAGTGTATACAATTACCTTAGAACCAATCAGGTATGATCTGAATTTATTGAAAGCAAACACCACTGCCAACATCTCCTTCTTCGTCACAGTGTAGTTCAGTTGGGCTCCACTCAGCGTTCTGCTTGCATAGTAGATTGGATGCATTAATTTATCTTTCTGCTATCCCAGCACTGCCCCCACTGCGTAGTCACTAGCATCACACACGAGTTCAAATGGCTGCTCCCAGTCGGGGCAGCAATGGTTGGTGTTGTGATCAGCCTCTTCTTTAGCTCCTCGAATGCTACCCTGCAATCATCAGAAAACAAGAAAGGGTGATCTTTTCCTAACAACTTACAGAGAGGGTTGGTAATTTTGGAGAAGTCTCTTATGAATCTCCGGTAGAAACCGACATGCCCGAGGAAGCTCCTAATTGCTTTGACTGAAGTTGGAGGTGGCAACTTCGCTATCACGTCAGCTTTCGTGTGATCTACCTCAATTTCCTTATTTGACACCTGGTGCCCCAAGACTATGCCCTCTTGTACCATGAAATGTCACTTCTCCCAATTAAGAACTAGGTTAGTCTCAATACATCATCTCAGCACACGAGTCAAATTTACAAGGCACTCATCAAACGAGTTTCCCACCACTAAGAACTCGTCCATGAATACCTCTATTATGTCCTCCGTCATGTCAGTAAATATGGCCATCATGCAACTTTGGAATGTGTCGGGTGCATTGCATAGGCCAAAGGGCATCCTCCGAAAAGCATAAATGCCATACGGGCAAGTGAAAAAGGTCTTCTCTCTATCCTCTGGTGCTTTGGGGATCTAATTGTATCCTGAGTACCCATCTAGAAAATAGAAGTGTGACCTCCCTGCCAACTTGTCTAACATCTGATCAATGAAGGGAAGTGGGAAGTGGTCTTTCCGGGTGGCTAGATTTAACTTCCTGTAATCCATGCAAATTCTCCAGCCCGTGACAGTTCTCGTAGAGATCAGTTCATTGTTATCATTCTTAACTACCGTCATGCCACCCTTTTTAGGTACACATTGAACCGGGCTAACCCAGCTGCTGTCAGAGATTGGGAAAATGATTCCCGTATCTAACTACTTTATCACTTCTTTCTTCACCACTTCCTTCATGTTGGGGTTCAGCCTTCTTTGATGTTCCCTTGAAGGTTTGTGGCCCTCTTCTAGCAAAATTTTATGCATACAGTATGCGGGGCTGATCCCCTTTATGTCTGCCATGGTCCACTTAATAGCAGTCTTACACTCCCTGAGTACCTGCAAGAGTTGTTGTTCCTCCACATCAAACAAACTAAATGAGATAATAACAGGTAATGTGGAGCCAGGTCCAAGAAACTCATACCTGGGATGGGCGGGCAGTGGCTTCAGCTCCAGCTTTGGTGGTTTTTCAATGGATGGCTTGGCTGGAAAAGTTTCTCTATTTTCCAAGTGCAAGGGCTCAAATTCAAGAGTTCTATCCCAGAACCCTCTACCCTCTAATGCCAACACCCATTCTGCTAGTTCTTCTCCATTCACCTCATCTAAATTCATCAAACATGCAACAAGGGGGTCCTCAATAGTCAGCATCTTATTATCAGTCTCTACGATTACATCCACGGCATCAATCAGAGAGCAATTGGCGAATTCACTTGGTCGCCTCATAGATTTCTGCACATTGAATGTTATCTCTTTGTCGTTCAACCTCATCTTGAGCTCCCCAATCTCACAATCAATGAAAGCTCTCCCAGTAGCCAAGAACGGCCTTCCAAAAATTATGGGAATCTCCTCATCCACTTTGCAATCTAAGATCACAAAATCTACAGGGTACATAAATTTTCCCACCTGAATCAACACATCATCCAGGATACCAGAGGGTCTTCTTACAATCATGTCAGCTAGCTGCAACAACATAGAGGTGGGCCTAGCTCTTCCAATCCCCAGCCTCTTATAAATCGCTAAGGGCATAAGATTTATGCTGGCCCCTAGATCACAAAGTGCCTTAGCAAAAGCAAAATTACCAATAATGCAGGGAATTGTAAAGCTCCCTGGGTCAGATAGCTTCTCCGCAATTGGTCTAGTCACCACTGCATTGCAGGTCTAAGTAAGAGTCACCGTGGCCAAGTCTTGGAAATCAAATTTTCGAGACATCAAGTCCTTCATCATTTTTGCATACCTAGGCATCTCTTTCAAAGCATCTATCAACGGAATATTTACCTGGATTTGTTTCTGCATCTCCAAGAATTTCTTGTACTGCTCCTCTTTTTGGTACTTAGCCAGCCTCTGAGGGAGTGGTGCAGGAGGTCTCTTCTTCCCAATGATTTGGGATTGCTCTTTGTCAGCTTCCACCTCAACTAATGGTTCCCAGACGGTTTTAGCTTCTTTCTCAGTCTCCATCTGAATGTTATTTTCTTCCTGGATAGGTTGGACTATCACCTCTGTCAGTTTCATTGACTTATCCAGCTCAATGGGCACTGGTATGAGTGTCTCAGCCTGTCTAGTTTCTCGAGCCCTCTCTTGCTCTACATCCAAATCTCTGCCATTACGTAGACTCACTGTCATCAGCTGCTTCGGGTCTTGATCTTTTGGATTTATCTGAGTGTCTGCAGGTAATATCCCATGAGGACGATTGTTCAGAGACATCAAAATTTGGCCCATCTGTACTTCAATATTTTTGATAGCTGAATTATGTGCATTGCACTCTCATTGATTTTTACATTAGATCCAATAACCTGCTGCATCATTGCCTCAAGTCTAGCAAACCCATCTTCCTGTCGTTCACCATGCTGCTGCTGAGGAGGATGATACCCTTGCTGCTGATTCTGATTATTGTATCCATGTGGCCTTTGGTAAGGTTCCATATTGTTAGGAGGTCTCATACCTCCCATTTTTTCGTTGTTGAACTGTGGCTGGACTAGCCTATATGGCTACTGCTGTTGACCCCACTTTTGACCGCCCTGTCTCTGGCCTTTATAACTAGACACATAATTATGTCTTCAGGGTAGTGATGATGATCATGTTCTGCATTACACTGGTTACCAATTGGCTGACTAATGCAAGATACACACAAGCCCCCATTGGTAGTATCTACTATGTGTACCTGCTGCTTCTACCCTGACTCTTCCACCTTTTTGGTGAGTATACTCATCTGTGTCAATAAGGTGGCCATATTTTTAGCCATAGAGTTGGATGGATCTAAAGGAACTGAGTGAATTACTGGGGTGATAGGTGCATTCCTGGTTATCCATCCCGAATTCTGTGTCATCTTGTCAAGCAGACTCTGGTCATCTCTCCATGTTTTGCTCAAAAATTCTCCACCAGCTAAAGCATCAACAATGTTCTTCACGCTATCTGAGAGTCCCATATAAAATTGCTGCCCCAACATCAGATCTGGAATACCATGGTGCAGACATATAACCAGCATCCCCTTGAAGCGTTCCCATGTTTCATGCAGTGTCTCCATTGGTCTCTGTTTAAAGCTCAAAATTTCATCAATTTGTTGAGCAATCTTGTAGAGTGGGTTCAACTTGTTGTGGAATTGCTTGACTAACTCCTTCCAAGTTGTTATGGAATTTATGAGGAGTGAGTTTAGCCAGGTCTAGGCAGCTCCCGTCACTAAGAATGGAAACAACATGAACTTGATTGCCTCATGAGTTACATTGGGCTGCCTTTGCGTTTTGCAGATTGACAGGAAATTCTTCAGGTGCTGTTGAGGATCTTCGACTTGTGACCCCAAAAATAGTCCCTTGTTCTGCAACAAGTGCAGCATGTTATTCGTGATTTGGAATGATTCAGCCTGTATTTGCGGGACTACAATCGTTGTGGCCAGATTTTCAACTGTGGGTTGTGCCAAGTCATAGAGAGCAGCCTCTGGCACAAGAGGTGAAGGTGGATTATTTTCGTTATCACCCATGTTCAGTTTGAATTGTTCAATTGTTGGTTGTTGTTTTCTTTTCCGGTTGGCCTGGTTCAAGTCCTTAAAAACTTTTTCGGGATCTAATAGAGCTTCAAATACTTCATCAGTTCTCGTTGAGTTTCTAGGCATGCACTTGTACAACCAAGTCAATTGGGTCAATTGGGTATAGAGAAAACTGACTACACTAAGAATTTTTGTATTTCTTTCAATTATAATTGATAACACCGTTAAGTCCCTAGCAACGGCGCCAAAATTTAATCACGCCCAACTATGCTTTATAAAAAGGACATGCGGACGTTGCAAATATAATCTGAGTATTTAGCCAAGAGTCGAACCCACAAGAAATTAACCTATCAATTTCTTTCGTTAGACTTACTAAATTCCACGGAATCAACTTCCTAAACGTTGTGAATAACAAATGATGGTATTTCTACTAACTACGAATGACAATAAATAAACAGCTGAAAACTAACTATGATTAAGTTGTAAACAACTAAGAGAAGGTTCTAAGGTTATGATTTCCCCTATTGATGGAATCCCTTCCGGTTATGCTTTACATAGAATCACCAAATCATCTCTATCAATCATGAGCGCTCCTCTTACCTTAAATCTCTCCCGAGTAATTATGATAATTTACTAGACACTCTCTCCCGAGTTACGCTAGCTGGCTTTGTTTATTACAGTTCACTTTAGATTGCAGCCAAGGCTTTGTTATCCCTAATCCTGCCTTTAAACCCGCAGTTACACATCCCTCTTATACTTTGGGAGTGGTGTTGTTCAACAATTGACCTAAATATGCACTCTCTCCCGAGTTATGCATACTAAATAGGCACAGCTAATTGAGGATCCCATTAATTAATTACAACAAGCATGTAGTGAACAAATAGAGATTAAACTGGCAAACTATATTAACATAATCAAGAAGTTCATCCTTCAATAGGTTCCATCAAAACCATAGACAAAAGAATTAGCTAGTCATGCTAGTGTTCATCACAACAATATTCAAATTCATCACAAATCGTAAAAACAAAAGGAAGAACTCGATGTTGAATTATCCTCCTTTCCTCATGCCTCTCTTTTTCTTGCACTAAACTATGAAAACCTTGATAATCAATCCTTGGGAGAGCTTCACCTTCTATAGGTTAAGTGAATTTACCCCAGACTTGCAAGTTTACCCCTGAGAATTAATGTTCCGGAGCTGGGCTAGCGCGGCCGCGCTAGTGGGCATGCTAATGGCCGTGCTAGTTCTCTAACATTCTGCCTCGACCATTTGGACTAGCGCGGTCGCGCTAGTGGAGGCGCTAGTCCAGACCTTTATTTGATCGATTATTTTTCTCGCCTTCTCGCGTACTCAGCTCCTAGGGGTTTTTCTTGCTTCAATGTAGCTCCAATCACAGCTTTAAGGCCTCATACAAGCTCCTTACTCCTGCAACGTGTGAAATTCACAATTAGATCCCATTTTTTATCATTTAACTATATTATAATATTGAAACATAATCAAGCTGGGGCATAAACAATCACCAAATTACATAAATCTAGCCTATTATCAGTTGCCCATTTCTCTAGTTGCATTAGGGTCTCTTTTTCAGTTGTTATAAGTTGTTCATTGAACAAGTCTGCACTTAGGTCTAGCTGTACTTATTTCAGTTCTTCTTCCAATATACTGATCTTCCTCTCCAACATTGATATTTCTTTATTCATCTAGGATGTCTCTATTTCTATAAGCTTCAGTTTCCTCCAGATTGAGTACATGGTATGCCTATGCACCTGCTGTTCCCACACTTTATGTACTACTTCTGTGAAACTATCTTTGGATAATAGCATATTGACTAATTTGAATGGCCTTGGCAGTTTCTGCTTGGCCACTTCTGTTATGATAATAATTGGAGAGTGATCTGAACATTTTGGGATATGATAGTATGCTTCCAGTTTTCCATACATCATAAACCATAAGTCATTTCCAAATGCCCAATCAATCAAGTTGTAGATTCTTTCCTTTGTCTCTCGTTTATTACACCATGAGTAGGTGCACCCTTTTCTATTTAGTTAGCCCAATCCAATTTCTTGAATGCAATTTTGAAAATCTTCCATTCTGATTGTTTTACTGGCATCCCATTAACTCTATCATGTACAGAAAGAATTGCATTAAAATCTCCAATCACCATCCAAGGTTCTGTAATAGAACTGTTAATTTTCTTTAACATTCTCCATAGCTCTTGTCTTTCCTGTTGAGTATTCATCCCATATACAAATGCTATCTCACAAGCAAATTGTGACTCCTTGTCTTCTACATTGCAATGTACCAGTTGCATATGAGATACTAGGATATCCACTGAAACCTTATTAGGTTTCCAACAAATCCACACCCTGCCTCTATTATTGACTAGGTAATTAGTATGTATTTTCCATTCTGCTCCAAACTTTTTTTTTATTTTTTCTGCTCTTTTCTGCTTTACTTTAGTTTATAGACATCCCAGCAGTACCACTTTATTCTTAAGCAAAAAGGACTCCAATTCCTTTTGCTTAAAGAGCTTATTCAGCCCTCTTATATTCCAAGAGCATATGATCATGGTGGGTCTTTGTTCCTTGTATCCCCTTTTTCCATATTGGCATTAGTTTTTTCAGGTTCTATCCTCAATGCACTGAATTTGTTCTTTTGAAGGAACTGCTCCAGATCTTCAGTTTCTATCAAGGTTCTTGTCATGTTACCCTTTACTTCTACCATTTTCTGCTTGCCTCTATTTTTACTCTCTTGAACTTTTTGACTCTCCTCTGTTGTATTTACTTATTTATTCTCCTTCTCGAGTTCTTCATTTGGTTTGCCAGCAACTTCAATCACCACTTCAGTAGCTGAACCTATATTAGGTTTAGCCTTCCATTGCCGCTTAATCTTCTTCTTCAGCCTCCTTGGTAATTGCTGGACATTACTGCCTTCACTTACTCTGTTTTGTTCCTTGCAACTTGCTTTATGCCTTCCAATTTGTAAGCATTCCTGATAGTACTCTGGTTTCCACTCATACTCAATCAATTGTTCATAGTACCTACTATCAGGCTCCTCTAGTGTAACTGAATCTTGGAGGGGTTGGGCCACATCCATTTCAATAAGTACCCTGGCATAAGATATCCTTTCTTCATTTGTTGTTAGCTTATCAGTACAAATTGGTTTACACAGACAACTAGAGATACGCCCCAAATTTTCTGTGTCCTAATACTGGATAGGTAAATTAGGAAACACTACCCATATTGGCACTGCTTTAGCGGTTCTTCAGCTAATTTGAAGTTTGGCTCCTATTGTTTCAGAATCATAGGCCTGTTATTATAGGTATAAGTTCCATTCTGTAATATCTTCAATTTGTCCTCTTCATCTTCAAATCTGAATATGAAGTACCCTTCATCATGTAGATATACCAGTAGAGTTGTGACAACATTCCATACCCCATAAACAAATCTCAGCATCTCTTTAAAAGTAGGATTCCCCTATTACATAGCCAATTAGGGCTGACCTCCACTTTTGATTCTGCTTTTCTATAGCATTAATTTTATTTCCATCTTTCAGTGTCGGAGGAAAGTAATTAATCTCTTGCCCTAATTGTTGAGCTCGATTACCTTTAATATTATTGCACAAAAACTTGGAACAATTAAAGAGGAGAGATAAGCTCTAGAGGCAGATGTTAAGAGAAACTAACTAACATACGCCTTCCACGACACACCAGAAGAAGAAACAAATTTCGGTGCCGGCTGTGGACACCACTCTCTCCTCAACCAAAGAAGAACCACTGAGAGTTGTTACACCAGAAACGGGAGTCCTACAAAATTTAGCCCCAATTCAAATAGGGAAATGGATGATGGGTATGGGACGCATTCCAACAATACTACAAGCACTGAACCGAGTTCAATCAGAGATACCAGAGAAGCAACAGGTGGAGGAAGCGCACCAGCAACATAACATTTCTCAGAAGTATCTGGATTAAAGGCCAATTTAGAGAAAAGTTCTTTATATGTGGCAGGGGTTAACTCAAGGTTGAAGAATCAAATATTAGAGAGATACAGTTTTCAGAAGGGGAGATACTATTTAGATATTTAGGAGTTCCTCTATCATCAAAGAAGATCACACTTTAACAGTGTCTACCACTAGTTGAATGAATGAGTGCAAGAATAAGATGTTGGTCTACGAAATACTTAGCATATAGTGGAAGGGTCCAACTCATAAAGAGTGTTCTATTTGAGATGCAAACCTATTGGGCCCAGGTGTTTTTAATCCCAAAGAAGGTCATTCAGCTTATGACAAGAATATGCAGAATCTTCTTATGGACAGGCAGTCATGAGAGCTCAAGGAGAGCATTGGTTGTATGGGAGATATTGTGTAAGCCATATTCAGCAGAAGGTCTAAATTGTATAGAGTTTCATACTTGGAACAAAGCAGCACTTAGCAAGTTGTTATGGGCCATAGCAATGAAGAAAGATTTTCTTTGGATAAAATGGATCCACACATTCTATATCAAAGGAGAAGACATACAACAAATGACAACTCCAGCTAGAGTTTGTTGGATAGTACGGAAAATATTGAAAGCAAAGAAATGGTACTTGAACAAGGATTTAATGAGGCATTACAAGACTGCTGCACCACAGGTAAGTTTAGAATCAAAAAAGCATACCGAGCTTTTCTACAACGGTATCAGAAGATGAAATGGAGCGGACTTGTATTAGAATCAAAGACTATTCCAATACACAAGTTTATTTTATGGCTGGCACTTATGGGAAGGTTAGCTACTGTGGGTCGAATATAGAAATGGGGTATCAAAGTACAAACAGAGTGTGTTTTATGTAATACAGGAGCTGAGGAGACTTTGCAGCATTTGTTCTTCCAGTGCAGCTACTCTGCCTACATCTGGAATTCTATACTTCAATGGCTAGGAGAAAAGAGGAAGGTCAGTAACTGGGAAGAAGAAACAGATAGATTAGCAGAAAAACAAGGAACAGCAGACCACGAGCACAGATCCTACAATTCTTATATGCTGCTATTGTTTATCATTTGTGGAGTGAGAAACATGAGAAGATTTCAAGACAAAAAGAGAGAGGGTCTACATATCCTTAAAGAGATTGTAATACAAATGCATATAAGAGAACAACAATTTAACAAATGGAGGAGAGTCCTAGAGTCTTTGAATAGCTATCCTAAGTAGAGGTAGAGAGGTATTGGAAAGAGTTTTTTTATACCTTTACATAGATAGGAAGAATTTGGAGACCAGTTATAGAGTCCAAATGTAACTAGTGGATGTAAATAGATATACTTGGTTGAAATAAAATTTTTAATTTTGTCCAAAAAAAAAAGAAAAAATTTGTACAAATTTTGTGTGTTATAATTGAGTTTGTTGAGTTATATTAGGAGTCTATTGTGTTAATTGATTCACTTTCCGTTTAAAAACAGTGTAATCCTACAGTCGAATACAATAATATGTCCAGCTGTAATCTCATGTTTCACGTCATGAATACAATCGCATACACTCGAATACAACAACTGATTAGCTGGATTTCCTGATTCATGCCTATTTTTGCTACTGTATTCATGAATACAGTAGCTTAAATACAACTTATAACGACAGAAAGCGTATCACAATGCGTAATATAATAAATGGTATCTATAGATAACTAATTACCACTAAAAGATAGTATTTTATGAAAAATTCTCTTAGAAAAATAATTGACAGTTATTGCTTCGTATAATGCAAAATGGTTACAAAATTTCGAACCGCATCTGAATAATCATTGTGCTTCTAATTGATGTACAACACTAATAGCTCATTCTTTATTGATGAATGGAAAAGCTAAGAAATTCTTCCCAAGGAAATATAAGAATTGTGATAAACCCCAAACGGTTTTACATCATTACATGTAGAGGTGTACAAAGGAAACCGATAAATCGCACCAATCCGATAATCCGAGTCAAACCGATAAAAAAAGTCCGACTATGGTTTGGTTTGATTTGGTTTGGTGTTGGAAAAAAAAACCCGACCATAAGTGATTTGGTTTGGTTTTAACTAAAGAAAGTCAAACCGAAACCAAACCAACCCGATATTACATACATAAAATTTTTAGATATATTTAATATATAAATATACTTATTGTGATGTAATTTATAAATATTTCTTAAACTTTTTCATAATTTTATCTTTTGAGGTATTATTTCAAGGTTGGACTTAGAACTTTTGAATGTTCCAATAAATTTTATAGCCACTAATATTAGTAACTTAAATAATGCTAATAAAAGCCTAAACCAAAATCAAATCAATACTAGTGCTAACAAAAGATATTCAATTCAACACTACAAACGACAATGTATTGAATATCTATTTTTTGTTTTGCAATAATTTAGATAAAAATGCATAACCTATTTTTATTTTTTCTTTAGCATTTAGTCATGTAATTAATACCTATAAAATGCATGCCCTAAGCAGGTTATCTATTGCGCAAATAGGTAAATAAAACCTATAAACAAGTTTTCTACCCATTAGCCAAGGGAACTGCGAACCTCTATAGCTGAGGATGGTCTGAGCCAACTCTGCACTGCCTCTACTTTCTTCGGATCCACCCGTATGCCCTCACTCGACACCACGTGACCTCCCTTATTAGTCTACTTACTTTAATATGACTTAGTACTTTTAGATTATGTTTAGTTTAATTATGGCT
The DNA here is from genome assembly GCA_026770625.1 of Nicotiana glauca. Taxonomy (NCBI): domain Eukaryota; kingdom Viridiplantae; phylum Streptophyta; class Magnoliopsida; order Solanales; family Solanaceae; genus Nicotiana; species Nicotiana glauca. The sequence continues at coordinate 101,703 of MU764077.1, read as the reverse complement.
TTTTAATTAGCAATATTTATATTACATAATTTTATTGTCTTTATTGTTGAATATTTTAGGATAATGCCATGACACATCTCATATTTTGAATTATTTCCATAGAAAATACCTTATATAGTTGTATTTTACTAGGATCAACAAAATATTTTGAGCACAAGTTATATGTTTTGTGCTACGAAGATTTTACCGGAAAAAACCCGAGAAAAATGGAGATTGAAAAACCCGAGTTTATTGATTTGGTTTGGTCTTTATATCTAATAACCCGACATAATTGGTTTGGTAATTATAAAATCCGAACAAACGCGACCTATGTACACCTCTAATTACATGTTATTTGTCCCAATATCAAGAGATTAATTAGTTACTGTTTGTATGAAAACTCTTTCTGCATTTATCTTTGGGATTGTAATATACAGATAAATTAATGTTAACCAAAAACGACGCTACAAACATACAAAAAGAAAATGTTCTGACGATAAACAGATACTCCAAGTTTTACATCAAAACACCTATACACAAAAATAGTTATGTAAAACCTTTTAACTTACTGTGGCTATTAAGTCTACCGTTATTATGAACCTGCACCCGTAATCTGTGCAGGATCAATCACTATTCCATGAATTTGTTTTCGTCTTCGTAAAAAGCCTCTACCAGAAGTGGCTGCTGGAGGATCTCTTAGTTGAACATGAGCTGGTATTGGCATGCCTTGTGAATGACCGGAAACGCAGAGTGAACCAGAATCATCTTGTTCCCAGTACACTTCTACCATAGTACCTATAGGATTCTCAGCAGATTCTGTTCCTGGGACTTTCACAAATCTTGCTCCTATAGGTATCTGAATGGCCACATCCACAAATGAAAAACTAGTTTCACTCATTTCACAGTGAGTTGAATTACGGATGCAATTTTATCATGAAAATTATGGAACGAAGAATCTGATAATCAACTTACTTGAAGTGAGAGCCCGGAATTTAAAGTAAGAGTCGCGAAGCTTCCTTCAGCAACATCTTCCAGTTCTGCCTGTCTAGCAATGTTTAGAAAAACTTCTTCAAGAGTCGTAAGACCAAGCTGGATATCTGTAATGCCAAATTCCTTCTCTCTATCTTGAAGCTCAGCAAAGAAGTCCTGATTGAGAGTAAAAGCCAAAGATCATCGAATGAGCTAAAACCCCAAAACTCATGTGCTTATAATTCCACATCAAAGTTACAAGAAACTAATCTAATGATCTAATCTCATAATTGCTTTAAATATATTACCGTCAACAGCTTCTCCTTGTCATGGGGAATAATAAAGGTTAGGAAGGACTTGTTTTCCTCTTTAGGTACCACGTCCAAGCGCTGTGTACATAATTTGCAAATCAAAACCAGTTCATTTAATAGTTTCAGAAAAGAACGGGAAAAAGAAAAGGCATCTTTGACATACACTTTTAAATAACTGTTTCACAGCTTCGGGTTGAGATGTACTCAAAGTATCTCCTCTTTCAGGAGTCCCATTTGTCCCACCAGAAAAGCTTACATTAGCAATGAAACCAGTTCCAAACCTTGATTTCAATCTTATTGAAGTTCCAATGCAACGGAGTCTACCCTTTGCCATGATACCAACACGGTCACTTAAGATGTCAGCTTCTTCCATTGAATGAGTGGTCAGTATAATAGCACGCCCTTTTTTTGCATCCTCAATTATGTCCCAGACATGTCTTCTAGTTATTGGATCCATACCAGTAGTCTATGAGGGTTTTCATGTTTTAGAGAAGAGAATGTCATGATAAATTTCTTTTTGGCATAATTCTGATAAACATCAGGAGAAGACATATTTTCCATTACCTACCGGTTCATCCAAAATGAGCAATTTTGGTTCACCAATAAGTGCTATAGCAACACTGAGGCGTCGTTTCATTCCTCCACTGTAACTACCAGCTCTCATTCTGGCTGCGTCTGTGAGTTTTACCTCGGCTAGTGACTTCTCTACGACCTGTGATTCGACCAAAAAATTGGTTAAGCAGGATTTATAGTGGCCCTATTGGTAGGTAGTTTAGCCTATTCATCAGATCTTTAGATAGGCATAAATCTAGACATGGAGTAGGTTTATATGCTCTCACCTCTTTTACTAAAGCAGGGGGTAGACCTTTAATGCTGGCAAAAAGATGCAGGTGTTCTTGACCGGACAATGCATCCCAAAGTATATCAAACTATAAAATGGCAAAAATGAATGAATTTCATGTATACAAACACATATTGCTAGGGTAGAGTATTAGTTCGATCCATGAAAGATTTGAAAATAGAAACATATAAAGATAATAATAGCCACCTGGGGACAAACCCCTATCATCCTTCGAATGTTTGACATGCCCGTAGAGCTTCTTATGGACTGACCATATACTAGTGCTGTTAAAAGCAATTTTTTGTTATACACAAGCAATTTGCAATGAACATAGAATTTCTTTTTGTGAAACTGAAAACAATATTACCATCTCCGGCGGTAACAGGTGTAATCCCAGTCAAACAATTAATAGCAGTAGTTTTTCCAGCTCCATTTGGCCCAAGAAGACAAAATAGCTGATCCTTTGCAAGATTCACCCATAAGCCCTGCAATATTGACTCCAAAAAAATGAGATGCAGATGCAGCTAGCGTAAATGTGTAGGATCTACGGAGTATTAATAAATAAAGATGCTAGTTTCTTCTAACTTTTTTTTCTTTTGAAATGTGGACTTCTCATTTCCCATAGGAAACTCTTACCCATGTAAATGCGTACTAATGCAGACTTCACAGGAATGTTGATTTGAATAAATTGCCGAGGAAATCAGAAGAAGTTGCAAGAGAAAGAAAACCAAATTTTGAGGTAAGTGTCAATGAGCTAGATCCAATGCTCGACTACTATCTAAGCACAGAAACTGTCTTCTTCTTCTTTTTTTCTACTGATGACTTACGTTTGCACAGGGAAAGCAGCTACTGTAATTTTCTCCTAGACCAATAGATAAATACCTTGAGGGCATGATAAGGAGATTTCCTTTGGCACTTACAGCAGCCCATCTTTGTTGTTCCAGGAAATATCTTTACAAGGCCATGTAGTTGAACTGCAATATCAGAATCAACTTCACCTTGTGTAGCTTGGCGTTTAACAATGTTCTCTTCTTCAAGAACATCTTCATCATCTGGTATAATACTATCCAGGGGCGGCACTGAACCTGTGCAGCTACAAATACCCCCCTCTGAACACAAAAACAACACCCTTAAAGTTTTGCCACAGCATGATCGTTATTAAGGTACTAATAAAATTTTGCTTTACCTTTCACCTTATTTCCACCTTTGCCGGTCCAGTAGCCAGGATTCAAGAAGTAGAACATTGATTTTCTCACACCAGAAACATTCGGAACTATGTTGTCCAAGTAAATAGCAAGAACAAACCACAAAAAGAATGTTGACACGAGCCATACGTAAATCTCATTCTGTTAACAGAAAAAGCAAATAATGGGCCTATGTAAGATACGAGATGACTGTATGCTACTGAAAGCAGTATTGCACTAAGAAAGAATTAACAAAGACACAGAGTCTCTCCTTCGTCCTTCCATTACTCATTCGCTCCACTCTCATTCAAACTCACGGGTAGCTCTAGCAGTGATGAGAAGCTATGTTGCTCGGACTCTCCGAAAATTTTGCAGGGTGCGTGTCGGATCCTCCAAAAATAGTGTATTTTTGGAGGATCCGACAGAGGTGCGGCATCATTTTGGAGAGTCCGTGCAACATAGATGAGAAGTGAACATGAAGTAGCTACTGAAATCATTTACGAGCAAATAAATACCTCTCTCTAAATACTGCACCTCCTCCCCAACATCACGAGAACTGCAAACTAAAAGAGAAATCCCTAGTGTTGTAGTAGGTGTCTTACCATAGTTATTACACACTCAGTATCATTAAAAGCACATTTTGTCCTACCACTCCAGCTGACACCAGGATCTTCAGGAGTGGCAGTTGCATCAGCAAGTAACTGAAGACCTTGAGCAAGAAGATCTGGTGGGAACAATGACCAAATGATCCTATAAGATTTGGAATATTTTTTGCTGTAGGGAAATCCAAATGCTGTTACAAGCTGAAAAACAATGGAAGATGAGAAATACGTTATCCCACTGAGTCAGTAATGGATGGTAATCAATTCAAAGAAAAGTACATGCCTGAGTCATGAAACCGACAATAAATGTGAAGAAACCCACAGTTGTTGTTGAAGATGACTTGCTAATAAAAGCAGACAGCATGAATGCAAAACCAATCTGGCAACAGGTGCAGAAATTCTATATCAGTGGACTTGAATATTGAAGTAGTTTGCCTCATTAGAAGTTGCAACTGAATGCAGATTGTATTTGGTGAAATTGTTAAAATTGAATGTGGAACAAACCATATTAAGCTGGAAAAGGAAAAAAAGGAGAAACACGACGGCAAAACTGTTGTTCAAGAAAAACTCAAATTGAAACATCATCCCAAAGAGAACTATGAGAAGAGAGGAGATAAGTGTGATGAATCCCTCCCATGTGAACCATGACAACCAGTAGGCAGTATCATAGAGACCCATCATAGTCATTGCCTGTAAGACAAAATGTTACATTTAGAAAACGAAACATCTCCCATGAAGTAGAAGAATGATATTATCTCTTACAAAAATGCAAGAAAGCTGATACCTGCCGAAGTTTGAGTTCCTTTTCAATGATCAAAACATTGATTTGGAATACAAAGCCAAACATAGCAACAGCCAAGAAAAAGGTAGGCCCAACAGCACCCAAGGCTGAGAAAACTTCAAAAGCAGGATGTGCAAATTCTTTGAAACTGACAACCCAACTGAAGTTTGGATCTGAAAATGTACATAATCATAGGACAATGGTGAGCCTAGGAAAATGAGAACTTGATCTAAACCATCACAATCCATTTACCAGATCATAGCCAGTAGTAAGTGTCATACTTATATACCTCCAATCAGAGATCTTGCAATTTCACGTTCTGCTGCCAGTTGAAGTGGGATTTGGAATTTAAAAGTTGGATCTTCAAAGACTCCTCGTTTGACAACTGGAGTGGAGTTTGTCTGTATGCCATAACTAATTATGCTAGCATTCCTTTCAACAAAGTGCAGAGCTCCAGGACAACGCATAGGGTTCTTAAAAAGCCATTCATCCACTTCATCTCGTGTTCTAAATGACAGAACCTGCAGAAAAGAAGGCATAGTATGATAAGTCAATGTTCCAACAAAGATTTTGATTTGACATACGAAACTAAAGAATGAACCAAATTAAAGGAACCATTCATGATATACAGTGGTAAACAGGACATTGCCACACTCAAAAGAGGACAGCAAGATCTATCTTTATGGAGCTAAAATGGTGATTGGCACACTCAAAGGAAGACAGCAAGATGAATCTTCTATGGAGTTAAAAATGGTGCATAAATTCAGGATTTATCAATGCAATTCTTAGACTAGATTTTATACTTGTTAATATGTTGAAAGGAGTCGCACCACCTCCATGACGATAGAGAAAGCTGATAGTGAACACTAGACAGATTCATGGGCAAGGACACATAAAAATGGTTCATTTTAGGGAGGCAAATTGAGAGGCGGATGATTTGGCAAAATGGGTGACTGCATTACCAGACTCAACCATGTTTTTCGAGATAGAAGATCCGCCAACAGAAGTTAGCGACTGTTCATGTTGGACAAGATACAGATGGGTAACTTCAGACTTAGGCCAGACAAAGCAAACAACTTCAAATTTTGATAAGGAAGTTCCAGCTGCATTTTTTTAACTTTATCAACTTGTAAAGGACAGGAGTCCTCTTGTCTTCCTTTATTTTAACGTAGGCAATCCTTTTGTTAAGCATATGTAAAAGACCGGAATGTACGATATTCCCCGAACCCCGCGCATAACAGGAGCTTAATGCACCGGGCTGCCCTTTATGTAAAAGACCGGGAATGTCCACTCTTTTCAAGGGGAATCCCCTTTGCATACTCTCATGCAGTAAAAGCACATTACCAATACTCCCTCCGTTTCAATTTATGTGAACCTATTTCGTTTTTAGTCCATGCCAAAAAGAATGACCCCTTTCCTTATTTGGAAACAATTTACCTTTATGCAATGATTTATAGCCACACAAAATAAAGGTGCCTCATTTTACACCACAAGATCAAAAGTCTTCTCTCTTTTCTTAAACTCCGTGCCCAGTCAAATGGGTTCACATAAATTGAAACGGAGGGAGTATTATTCATGCACACCATGTGTCAGGTAAGGAAATGGAAAGGTCCACTTCTCGTACAGGTGGTAAGATCATGTCTCCCTACTTCATACATTTGGTCAATGCCAAATCATCCGCTACCACATGACGAATTAACATGAAAAAAACATATGTAAAGAACAAGTTGACTTGTTATTTCCATGGTGTACCAGACTTATTACATGGAGAGAACAGCAGCATTTAGGGAAAGCATGAAATATCTGTAAATTTATTTTCTGAAAGTACGAATAGGGGAAAGCGGATTTATTGCTATCAAGCAAACTGGAATATCTCATATTATCGAAAATTTTAAGTTACAAGATGACAAAAGTAACTTCATTTGGGCTGATGATTATCAGAATTTCTTCCCTCACAAGAATTTTCAAATAAAGTAAGAAGCATAGAAATCAGAAAAGGGAAACCACAAGGAAGACACAAACCACAGAAGGTATATGTATTACACTTAGTAACAAAGAATATCACATTAGAAAAAGTAGACAATAAGTAGCAACCGTACAGGATAATTGTAAAAGTTCTCATTGGCAAGCAAAGAATTTTAGGCAAGCAAAATTTTTTCTTTTTTAAAATATTTGAAAAGGTTTTCAATGAGGTGGGTAAGAGCAATGAGGTTTCAGGATCAAATCCCATCAGAGACAAAAAAACACTAAGTGATTTGTCCCGATCTGTCTAATCCTAGGTGGACACAGTTACCTGGTACCTGTTGTTGGTGGGAGGTGACAGTATCCGGTGAAATAAGTCGAGGTGCGTGTAAGCTGGCCGGACACCACGATTATCAAACAAAAATTGAAAAATGTAGTTTCTCCATTGCGGTGATTTAGGTGTTTTTTTGAATAAGTTCAACAGCTCTAACAACACATTGTATCCAACTCCAATTTATACACGGTTATTAGTAACAACTAATATAAGATTCACACGATAATAAAAAGAAACAGAGAAACAAAAACTCGAACTCAAAACTTGAACTCAGTCATTCCCAAATTACAACCATTTTGCAAAACATATCTCAGTTCAATGTCAAAATGTAAAGGTAGATTCAGGAAATAACAAGTCAAGTAGGAGTAATATATACCTTAGAGGAAGGAATAGACCGGCCAGGATTATTGGCCATAATTCTGCTCGCAATCTGCCCGATTTTAGGACTCTGAGAACCACTCCAAACAAAATCATAGCAGGGGAGACGGATAAAGTTCTTCTGCTCACACGGCGGGATTGGCGGCGCCACCAACGGTTGTGGGTCCCGTACGTTCTCGTAGGAGGAGGAAGAAGAGAAACGAGCTTCTATAGCTTTTTGGATTATAAAAAGAAGGAAGATCAAGAAGAGGGATGAGAATAACTGAAGGAATGTAGCTCTCTTGTTCCTCCATGCCACTATAAAATTCTTCTTTAATAAAGCTTTGTACTGCTGTTTTAGCAATGGAAATCCCCTCTCCAATTCCATTGGCTTTAACCAAAGTTTCAGTATTGGAAGAGTAAGGAAGTTAGTTGATTCACTTTATATGTAGGGGAAAAAAATGAAGGCGCGTCTTTTCCAGGTAATTTTTTTTTTCAATACTTGCCCCTTGGTTTTTGTTAAATGACGATCCATGCCCCGGAATCTTAATCCAATAAAAATGGAAAGGTCAAAAATGGATTAGAGTGTTGAGGACTTTTCTTTACATCATGTATTTTATATTATTTTATTAAAAATCTATTGATAATACTAATATATTATCTTTTATTACTTTCTTGAGCCGAAATTCTTCTGAAAACAATCTCTGTCCTTTGAGGTAAGGGTAAGGTCTGCCTACATATTATCCTTCCCGTACCCCATCTATAAAATTATACAAGGATGTTGTTGTTGTTGGGGTTGAGTACTTTCCTTTGTTGGTTGCGGAGAAATTTTTTAATAATAAGTTTTGACAAGGCAAGTAATAAGTGAATACTTTTAAGCAATGTTGATTCCAAGATCAATAACCTCTAGGTGTCACAGTATAACGATCTCGGAATTTGTCCTTTTCAGTTCATTATTAATAAAATGATTACTTTAAGATTTTATATTTATTTTATCTATGCTCACCCTTTTAAACTCTAAGTGGAGTAGTTGATCTTTGAATCAAATTACTCTTACATTATTATCTTAATATTTTTAAAAACTATCACTAATACAATATTTTATGAGGTCCAAAATAAGTAACTTTTTGACTTTTTTTTATCCAAATTAAGTGTTCTTTTGTATAATTAAGAAGGATTTAATTTATTTTTTCAAAATTTATCCTTATTTATATATGTTAATATGTCAGTGATGGATAATTTAGTGAATACATTTTTTTTCTCTAGTGGTTCATATTTTCTTAGGGTATATCAAATGCTAAAAAGTCACTTATTAAATTAATATTTTAAAGCTCTTTGTTTATTCTAAAACTGTCAAATAAAATGAAGTGCATGGAGATTTTAGCCTGGTATTTAAAATTTTGGCATGGTTTCATGGAAAACTAAGGGGTCGTTTGGTAGGAGGTATTAGAAAAAATAATGCAAGCATTAGTTCTATGAATTACTAATATCTTGTTTGGTACATATTTTCAACTTGTGTATAACTAATACATCATACTTGGCATTATCCTATACATAAGTAATGCATAGAAAACCATGGCATTAATAATACCAAGGCTTTAATGCATGCATTAGCGTGGTTAAAGACAAAATTGTCCTTAAAATCCCATAAAGCTAGAGAATATGGAGGGCCATTTTTGTAAGCAACTATTTTTTCTTTAAAATTATGCAATGCATTATAATTTTAATACACCACACCAAACAATAGATAAGAAATAATATTTTCATAACAAATGCTTGCATAACTAATGTTTGTATAACTAACACATGTATTACTAATACACCTTATTCCGTATTATTCTTATACACCCTACTAAATGACCCCTAAATGAATTAAAAGACAAAATAGTCTATTAATTAGTATATTATTCCTCTGCGTTGCTTGTCAAAATCTTAATCACAATTACTATTATTATATTTTTGGACGATAGCAGTTTCTTATTTTCTAATTGGAAGAAAGAGCACATTGATCGCCGCAATACAATCCCCCATAGTGAACCAACCATTCACGTCAAACCAAAATATATCGTGATCTTCACGTCGATCTTAGGATTTTGTGACAATTATGTAGTACAATTACTTTTGTTCGCAGGGAGGGACAACATAGTCATTTGCTATTATGACGTGGAGGGCACTTTGGGTTTTTGCACATATCATGTAGGGTCATTAGTCACATATTCGGTATTTAGAAAATGACATTGGAGGGGAAGAATGTCCATGTCTATTTGGAAGCAGCTTCTCTAATCCAGGGAAAAGATAATATCTGCGTACACATTATCTTTCCCAAATTTCATTAAGCAGGGGTGGCAAAATGGTTCAAAAAAAATAGTTAACCATCCATATTATCCACTAAAAAATGGGATGAATAATGAACTTTTTAAAAACGGGTCAAATATGGATAAAAATCATATTATCCATTTAGAAAATGGATAACCAATGAGTAACCAATGATGTCTAACTTTTACATTTGTAAAACATTAAATTGGGGTTTCCTCAAGTTAAGGAGACTAAGAATTCTCCCAAAAGTGATCATATACAAGAAGTCATGGATAATATTGGTAATCCATATTATCCGCCGGTTAACCCATTTTTTATCCGTATTAAATATGGGTCGGATCGGATAATTGATCCGTTTTTTCATTACTTATTTTCGACCCGAACCATATCCGCCCCGACCCGCCCGTTTGTCACTCCTACCACTAAGTGAGATTATACTGGATTGTTGTTGTTG
>MU764077.1:19064-79666 GCA_026770625.1 Nicotiana glauca | reverse complement strand
ATTTATGACCATACCTTCAATACCAAATTCATAATTAATAACAAGATAAATCTTATTAATAAAATTATTGATTCGGGTCATACCTTCAGCAAGGGGGTCGTGCACAATGACTTGTAATTCTTGGACTTGAGTTATGACCGACCTAATGTCAATCATCTTGAAATCCAAAAATCTAGCAGCCACGAACTTCTTAAGTTCGGCATCCTCAGTCTTGTACTTCTTCCCAAGCGCATTCCATAATGCTTTTGAAGTTTCCATGATGCTATAGACATTGTACAAGCCATCTTCCAAACAACTCAAAATGTAGTTTTTGCACAAGAAATCAGAATGTTTCCATGCTTCAGTTACAACAAGTCATTTATCATCCGGAGTACTTTCTGCCAAGACCGGAGGATCCTCCTTGATGAAACGTTGCAAACTCAACGTAGTTTGCCAACGTTTGAAGTCAATATCAGAAAACTTTCTGGGTTTTTCTGCTGGTGCCAAAGCCTGAGCATGAGTAGAACGGCTTGACGAGGCAGCAGCACTCGAAACAATAGCACCCGTCCCCGCAATATTTTCATTAGTTTGGTTTTCATTCGTCATGTTTCTGTAGAGTTGGAAACAAAACAGAACTTTGTTAAATCAGTGAAGGTTTGATATCTTCAAACTGAATATAAAACCAAACAGACAACACGTAACAATGGTGAAGTTTTTATATACTTCAAACCCGTACATTTATTATTCCGGCAAAGTTCTTATATACTTTAAACCGGACAGAACAATTATTGGAGTAGAAAGCACCAAGGCTTTAGTCTCCAACGTAGTATAAAAAATAGTTTAGTATATAATTCAACACAGAAACATTAGTATATAAATTTTCTTAAGCTTGTGAATGCTACTGTGTTAAAACAAAAAAATTAGAAAAACTATTAGAATAATAAAAGAAACTCGAAAAACAGTAAAGATTAAGAAATATTCCGAGTCCACAATTTGCTTGTGTGTCCTTAAGGAATTTTAACCCCCTCACACGTTGCCAAGGTAATGGATTAAATCCTCCCAGGATAAAACGGAATAAACCTTCCTGCAACAGTGGCAATACAAACTGCAGGATACCAAAGAACTTAAATAACGGAGCAAAATCACACTTACGAATTTGATAGAGAGAGACTGCGAATTAGAATACAGTATTTTTAGAAAGAAGGAAATTCTGTAGTGTTTTTTGATATATTAATACAAAGCCATGCCTCTGAATTTATAGGCAATTATTGGAAGAGGTGTGATGTTTGTTCTAGAAAAGGTGCCTGTTCAGAAATTTCGCCGCCTGCCGCGGTCCTACCGTGGTTACGCTAGGACCGCGGCCAAAGTGGCCCTCTGAACCTATAGAAGGGTTTTGGCGCGGTCCTACCGCGGTTACGCTAGGACCGCGGCCAAACTATATTTTTGAATCTTCAGCAGTGATATGGCATTTAATTAATTACTAATAATTAATTAAATAAATTTTGTCCAAAAAATAATCTTATTGATCATTTTCAAAATCCAAATCCAAATTCAAAGCCAAATCCAAAGCCAAAGCCGAAGCCGAAAGCCGAAAGCCGAAGCCGAAGCCGAAGTAGAAGCCGAAGCCGAACCGAAGCCGAGCCGAGCGAGCGACGACGGCGGCACGAGGTTTCATTCTCTTCAACTCCTTTTAAAAGCTTTAAGAAGTGATTCTATATATACACACACAAATGTAGTTGTGCCTCACCAATGAGGGACAAAGTTCAAGACAAAAGCTCACTTCTTCAAATTTCCATTTTCCCTCCATTTCTAATTCACACTTTTATACTTTAAAGCCCAATGGCTTAAAAGTCCAACACTATTGAGCACTTATACTTCCCGAAACTTATTCCAATTCAGCACTTCTTTGACAATCAGCCAAACTTATAAAGTTTGTGCGATTCACTCGTTGCTGACATGGTGAATGATGAATAAAAAAAGGACATATATTATTTTGAGTTAACAAAAAGGAAAAAACCTAAAAACACTACTTAACTCAACATCTTCACTATATGTTCGTGTGTGTTCTTCACTATTTTCATGTTTGTTCTTGTTTCAAGCACAATTTTAATCCAAATTTTTAAGAGAAACTCCTCCGAAATTTGTTATAACTTCAACTAAAGATTTCCCATGACGACCGGAAGACAACCCCAATATTAATTTCCCAAACTTTCATCAAATTAAGTAACCCATTTTAAACCTTCAAACTTTTTAAAGACCCCATTAATGATGTTTCAATCTGAAATGAAGAACTCGGACTCATTTTAGTTTTACTCTCATCTTTTTCCTCTTCTTTGCTCTGGTTCTTTTTCCGATCCCATTAGAATTAAAATGATGGTTCCTGTATTTTTGAGAAAACAATACGTGCACAGTTATTTTTTCTACAAAAATTAAGCCTGCCAAACGACACCTAATAAGAATAGTAGTGCTTCGTAGCTATATAATATACCTTAGCTGTATTTTGAACTTATATAATAATTCTTAGTTTCTATTTGGTTTATAGCAAAATCAGTGAATAAAAAGATTCGATTTGGTTGCTTAGGTTCAACACTTGTTGCTTTTGTCTTTCTAGGCTGGGTTGGAGTTCTGGAGGCTATGGTCTTGGAGATGGGTCGCTAGCTACCGGCGATGAAGTCCAGTGGCAGCGTGGCAGCTGAAAATCTCTTAGAGCATCCTAGTATGTTGCGGCGGTGGTTAGAGATATGGAGATGAGGTGCAACTGGTTTCTTAGGGTTGAAGAAGAAGAGGGAGATCATTGGTTTTTTGGAGAGGATTAGGCTGCCGGTTTCTCTCGCCGGATTTCGACAGTGAAGAGATAGGGACCGCCTCAGATCTATTTTTTTAGGGAGAAGAAGAAGGAAATAAAAAAGAAAAAAAAATCTATTTTTTGGGGTCTTCATGCTACTATATTGGGTGAAACTCACTTTATGTGCCAACTCAGCAAGAAGTGCTTAATTGGAATATGTTTCGGGTAATATAAGTGCTCAATAGGAATATCCTTGAGTTTAGGCATCTATATAAAAAATCGCATTAACTTTAAGTGTATTCGTATGTATTCAGCCAAAAGATTAATCCATTTTCTTTCTAACAATCTAATTATGACATTTAATACAATTGAATATAGCTTATACGATTATATAAAAATCCTTTGTATCTAAAGTCTTATGTTCGTGTTTGCATATAAATTTTATTGAAATTGAATTCATAAAATAATTTTTGACTATAATCAAAGATATATTAGTTCAAATAAATTTAATTGGGCTAATATAATTGGATTAGTTCAATATGTATGGATTTAATAAATAAGTGTAAAATTATTGGGCTAGCCCATTTTATTGGGGTTGTTGTGCCCTCTTTTTCCTCGCGGAGTTCGGGTTTCGAAGTTTTGGGATAACTCCTTTCCTTTTGAGAATTGGGTAAGAGATTTGAAGAGTCTCCACCTAAAGGATTAAGGTGCGTTAGGGCACCTAAAGCAAATAACTCATGAACTGGTTTACATTACCAGAGATTGGGTAAGGCTCGAAATTACCTGGAGGGGAAGGTGTTAGGCACCCCTCGCGGTCCATAACGGTGGGTCTCGGCCAAACTCATTTTAAGCGAATTAGTCTTTAAGAAAATAAAGCATTTAAACAAATAGAGATTATTTTAAAAACGGAAATTAAAGGGGTCATAAGTTTATTAGCCTATATGATCACTTCCATGCAATACTCGGTAACTTTCCCCAAATTGAGGTGTTACGTGTAGCATTAGCGGACGGGTCATCATCTCCTTCACTACCCAATTACCCTCCTGTTTTCAATTATTACCTAAGCATTCTAATAACATCCAGTACGCACCTTATGCGTGCACTACCCGTCCCATACCTCTAGCCCTAGAGATGCTTAAGACCTCTATATAAGGCGGTTCTAGACACACATATGTTGTTTAATAGGATAAAACTAAGCGACAAACAAAAGTCAAGTAGGACTGTCACATAAGAAGCAATTAAGTGGGCTCATATTAACCTCCACAAATAAAAAAAACAAATGCGCGATGTTCAAACAAGCTATTTTAAATGACTTTAAGATCCTATAGGCAGGATGTCTAAATGAGCACAAACAGAATACACAACAGTTTTATTAAAGCGACCAGACGAATACCTATCAGTTTGCCCACTGATTTTGTTAATACTCTGAACCTGGGCATATGTCATACAAGCAATCACAGTTTTTTAGACCCAAAATTTTAATTAACCTACAGGCTTGCCTAAGTGAGGACCGTAGTAGAATCCTATAGGTAGAGTATCTAAAACTGTTAAATTGATTCTATATTCTATAGACATGATATCTAAATTTTGAAACTGATTTCTTTTATTTCTATAGGCATGCTTTCTAAGTGCTGAAAGTGATTATAAGGATTATTTCTTATAGACATGATATCTAAACACATAAACTAATTTTTCACACTTACAAGACTGATTTATATGTGTTCCTATAGGCATGGTATCTAAGCGCAAAATTGATATTTTCTATAGGCATGATAACTATATGCAGAATTAATTATTTTATTTCCAATAGGCATTGTATCTAGGTGATTTTTAGTTCCTATAGGCAGGATCTCTATTGATTATGTGTAGGCAGAGTTCCTTAAGGACATTGGCGGAAAAGTTGTTATTTAAACAGACAAGATCCTACATACATGGTTACTAATGCATAAAATGTGCATGGATCCTGTGGACATGATTTCTAATACAAGGAATCTATGAACATAATTTCTAGCATGCGAGTGAAGTACAAAACAAAATGATTATAAAGCCTTATAGACATGATCTCTAAATAAGTATAACGCTCACATAATCATCAATAATCCTATAGGCAGGATTTCTACCCGAGTTTCAACCAAAGATATAGAATAACCCCTCATCTTTTACTAATAACCCTCATATCTGCTTTCTTACAAGAATTATTATATTATTACAGACCAATACAAATAAATTACACAATGAAAGAAAAATCGTTATACTATAGGGAGCCTTGACAGGCCCAATGTCAACCTTGAAGCCAGGCCTTCAAGTAAGTCTGATGTCCATAGGTAGTCCACAATACATAAATGGGCTTCTGGTGCATCAAAGTTCCCAAGGGCCTCAGGGACCCCGAGCACTGCTCACACCAGAACCCTTTCAAATAAATAATTTTGAAAAGAGTTTGGAAGATCAGCCCCAGCGTGTCAAAGTTCAGAGGAGTCTTATAGACCCTAAGCAACTCTCATACTGGGGGTGGTAGGGCCCTAGATAACTAAGAATAGAAGTTTGAAAATTGTGTATAAGGGTATGTGACAATTTCAGAAAGAGAGCAGCAGAACATAACCATATTTCAGCAGATTGACTCAAATATAGTTACTAGTAGTTAAACAATCACAACAAAATAGGGACACTGGAATCACAGACATAACAGAGTCACATTTGAGTCAAACAAGGTTCCACATTGACTTAGTCTATTAACTATTACTAGGTGGAATAATATAGACATATGTTTAGCAGAGATAAATATGCTGAAGTCAAATGGATAATCAGACAGCCATGCAGAAAAGATAGCATAAATCTAAAGCACATTATTCTTTGAAAGAAGTACACAAAAACCATGAATTGATCAGGAACATGCTAAGGCAAACTATCAGTACATAAAACAGGACATGAATTGGGCATGCTCGTTGAGAAATAGGTAAACAAGTGCTATGGATCAAACAAGAATATGCTCAAGTATACCAACCC
Organism: Nicotiana glauca; assembly: GCA_026770625.1. Classification (NCBI taxonomy): domain Eukaryota; kingdom Viridiplantae; phylum Streptophyta; class Magnoliopsida; order Solanales; family Solanaceae; genus Nicotiana; species Nicotiana glauca. Next base: position 73,899 of record MU764077.1, on the reverse strand, counting down.
ATACTAACATATAAGTAAGGGCAAGTTAACAGGAACTAAGGCATGCTAGTTAAGAGAGCAATAAAACAGAACACAGAGCAAACAAAAGCATGTTGAAACTCATAATAAACTGACTATATAGCATATAGAGGAGAGCATGATAATAGAATTTGAGGCATACAAGTTAAGCGGTAGCAAGCAGGAAGGTGAAGGCAAGTGGAATCCAAGAGTCTAGCCTTGACTTTCAGCCGACTAGACAGAATGACAAATAGAAGTAACATAAAGAAGTACAGTTGCGAGTGTGTGAGTCAGAGTAAGAGTTTATGTGTATAGGTGTTCTTGTATCTTTTCGCGTGTGTTCGTGTGTTCTAAAAAATCAGAATGGTGAGGTTATATATCATTCAATAGAGTAGAAAAAATATGGTAAAGAAAATTAAGAGTTTATAAATAAGGTATGCAAATCATTCAACCAGTTAATCAAGGCTAAACCCAATCAATTAACACGATAGAATCCGAGACATATCACTTAGATTAGGGAGAATTAATTAACATGCAAGATTGAAATTTAATAAGGTAAACAAATAAATTAGAGACCATTTAGGGGTCGGTTAAAATAATCAAATCCCAAAAATTAGCTAATAAATTAATTAAGGCAAATAGTACCAATTATGAGTCACAAATAAGGAAAAATAGGTAAAATCACAGATAAATACCAATTTCAACAGAAAATGCAATTTGAACCCTAATTATGCAAATAAAATAAGTTAATTTCTGTTAATTGATATGGACAAAGAATAACTGCCAGATATCGTAACAAATAGTAAAATAATTGGAAACCCTAGGGATTAGAACATATATATGAAAAGCAATCGAACAAGTAAAGAGAACCAGGTTAAACACTTAAAAAATTAGAACTTTTGCAGAAACGTAAAGAGATGAAACCCTAGTTTTAGGGAAAAGCTAAAATCGGTTAACAACAAGAAAAACATAAGGTTTTTAAAGAGAAATATCAAATAAACTCAAAATCATCTCAGATCTATATAGATCTGAACAGAATCGAGTAAAAAGAGATTAGGTTTTAAAAAAATTGGACTAAGACGGGAAAAATCCAGTTTGGAACTAGAGGCTTAAGCCATAAACATGAAGATAACATCACTCACGAACATGGATATGAACACAGGCCGGTTCATCAAGAAAATGAAGAGTTGAAGCCAAGTCTATGTTGAATCTCTTCGATATTCCATCAAACAACAAGGAAATCAAATAGCGAGTAGAGATAGGAGGCCGGATAGGGCCTAAAATCAAAGGGAAACCCCATGGATTGAAAGATTTTTGGTGACGGCAGGCTAGGTTTAGGGGACAGTTTGAGAGAGGAGAGAGGAGGGGGGATTCAAGGGCAACGATGCGGAGGAAATGATTAGGGTTAGGGTCGTTTGGTTAAGTTAAAAAAGGAAAATCGATCATGGACCGTTGATATTCTGAGATCAACGGCCAGGATTAAATTTTAGGCTGGGTCGGGTTAAGAAATTTGGCCGTGGGTATTGTTCAATTGGGCTGGGGTAGAAAATTGGGCTAAGGTCCGAAAATTAAAAGGGTATATGTTAAATACCCAATTAATTTAATAAAACAATTTATAAAATAATTTATAAATGATAAAATGTGATTTGTGCATGAAAATAATTCAAATAATTACTTAACACTATAAAAATATGAAAGGTCATTTTCTGTATAGATAATATGCATATGCATGGGCTATTATTGCAAAATGTGCAATTCTAGTTTAAAAATACAATTAAAATATTTAAGCGCTATTTAGGAATAAATGAAAATTTTAGATGATTAAATCATCATAAAATATAATATGAAGGATAATTATTGGATATTTATATATTAAAAATGCAGAAATAAATTGGTCGAAAACCTTTAAAATTATAGAAAAATTATAGAGATGCTTGTGCATGTTTGTAAATGCTTGTGCATGTTTGTAAATGCATGTGCACTATTTTTGAATATTAAAAATATGTATATATATGAGAGAAAAATTGGGTATCAACAACTGCCCCTCTTTAACCGGGAAGGATGAAAAGTTGTCGGGTAAAGAAATGATGACTGATTTTGACCGAATGGGGGTATTTTAAAAAATATAGGCTGCATCCTGGTCTCTGAGCTACCTACATATCCCTGGTTTTATAGGAATCAGTCCATGTGTAGTTCTGGATCCACCAGTGAATGAAACTGGTGGAATTGTTATAGGAATAGTAGTATGTTTTGAAAAAGGTTCTTTCGTGAAGGGTGGTATCAGATAAGTTTGCGCGGAGTTATGAAGGCGAATCTGAATTGTAATAGATGCATCACATGGCAGTTATCTGAACGGTCACAGAGTAAAGGTGGGTAATTGATAGTAACCGGTTAAATGGTAGAGTATAAGTAGTACGAGCGAAAACCGGAGCGAAGGTTGCTCCTGTTTGAGAAATGGTTACCTCCCGAATTACCTACAAAGCTTAAAACACGATGCATGCGAGTATATAGATTATTGTGGGAATTTAAACATGATGCAAATTTCCTTTGGACCATAAAAGGCCGTCTTTCGGCAATGAAGATGACGTCGTTAGACCATCACGTCCCGGGCCATGAATCATAAGATAAGAGATTTGCAGACCATGAAATGTTTTTCTCGGGCCATAAAAATAGTGCCTTTGAACCATGACGCCTTTGAATAATGATGTGCAAGAGATCCTCAGGCCATGACATGGTGTCTTTAGGCTATGAGGATGATGCCTTCGGACTATGACACCTTTGGACAAATTGGCTATACATCAGCCCATGAAATGCGGAGACATGACACCAAAGGTAATAACATGGCAAAGCTTAGCCTTGTGCAGAGTTTGGGCGTAGAGCTTAGCCTCGAGAGAAGAAGATGATGCAAAATTTTAAAGCAATATTTAAGCAGGGGAAAACAATGCTTAGTCTCATGAGAAGACAATGCCTAACCTTATGCAAATAGGGATGCATGGCTTAGCCTCATGCAAGATTTAAGACAGAGCTTAGTCTCGTACAGAGAGAGGGTAGCGCTTAGCCTTATGCAAATAGGGAGGCATGTCTTAGCCTCATGAAAGAATCGAGATAGATCTTAGTCTTATGCCAAGAAAAAGCACTACTTAGCCTTATGCAAATATGGAGGCAGTGCTTAGCCTCGTGCAAGGATCGAGACAAGGCTTAGTCTCATGCCAAGAGAAGGCAGTGCTTAGCCTTATGCAAATATGGAGGCAAGGCTTAGCCTCATGCAAGGATTGAGACAGAGCTTAGTCTCATGCAAAGAGAAGGCAATGCTTAACCTTATGTAAATATGGAGGCATGGCCTAGACTCATGCAAGGATCTAGACATAGCTTAGTCACATGCAAAGAAAAGGCAGTGTTTAACCTTATGCAAATGTAGAGATAGGGATTAGCCTCATGCAAGGATCGAGACTAAGCTTAGTCTCATGCAAAGAGAAGGCAGTGCTTAGCCTTATTTAAATATGGAGGCAGGGCTTAGCCTTATGCAATGATCGAAACAGAGCTTAGTCTCATGCAAAGAGAAGGCAATGCTTAGCCTTATGCAAGGATCGAGATAGAGCTTATTCTGATGAAAAGAGAAGGCAGTGCTTAGCCTTATGCAAATGTGAAGGTAGGGCTTAACCTCATGCAAGGATTGAGATAGAGCTTAGTCCCATGCAAAGAGAAGGCAATGCTTAGTCTTATGAAAATGTGGAGGCAGGGCTTAGACTCATGCAAGGATCAAGACAAAGCTTAGCCTCAAGCAAAGATAAGGCAGTTCTTAGCAGACACTGTGGCTTCCTTGCATTAGAATTTTGAGGGTCCTCCTCAAAATTCTGCCCCAGTTTGATCTTTTGGTCATTCTACGTGTGACGAATTTTTTTAGATCTACTGCGGAATTTGAGAATCTTTCTCAAAATTCAATCCTAGTTACTTAATCGATTTATGACTGTCTAGCATATGATGACGTCGGCTGGACTTGTTCTATAATTTTGGGTCCTCCTCAAAATTCTTCCCTACTTTTTGGTTCTAGGGAAATGAATATTTTATTAAGATATGACCGAACCCACAGGGCTGCCTACGTATTCCCTCTTAAGTGGGAATCAGGTCAAGCATCAGTTACATCAGATGAATGAATGCAAACAATCTATGCATAGTATCTCTTGGCTGCATCTTAATTGATGGGTTTTGGCCAAACTTCTCCGTCCATTTCTGTAAGTATGAGTACTCCTCCTGTTAGCACTCGATGAACTATGTAAGTGACCTTTCTAGTTGGGTGAAAATTTCCTTTTGGCTTCATCCTGATGTGGGAAGATCCGCTTCAGTACCAGCTGCTCTGGTGCAAATTGTCTTGGTCTGACCCTTTCGTTGAAAGCTCTCGACATTCTATTTTGATAAAGTTGACCGTGACATACTGCATTCACTCTTTTTCTGTCTATGAGGGCTAGTTGCTCATAGCGGCTCCATATCCATCCTGCATCACTAAGTTCGGCTTCTTGTATGATCCTTAAAGAGAGAATTTCTACCTCAGCTGGAATGACAACTTCGGTACCATAAACCAGTAAATAGTGAGTTGCCCCAGTTGATGTGTGAACCGTAGTGCGGTATCCCAATAGAGCAAAGGGTAACTTCTCATTCCATTGTTTGTGATTTTATACCATCTTCCTCAGTATCTTCTTGATCTTCTTGTTGGCAGCTTCCACAACTCTATTCATTTGAGGTCTGTATGGTGTAGAGTTTTTTTGCTTGATTTTGAAAGTTTCACACATAGCTTTTATCAGATAACTGTTGAGATTGGTGGCATTATCGGTGATAATGGACTCGGGAACCTCAAATCGACAAATAAAATGATCCTTGACAAAATCTGTGATGACTTTCTTGGTTATAACTTTGTAAGATGCGGTCTCTAACTTTTTTGTGAAATAGTCGATAACCACTGAAATGAACCAATGCTTGTTAGAAGCGGTGGGCTCGATTTGATCGATGACATCCATTTCCCATGCAACAAAAGGCCAAGGTGCACTTGAGCTCATTTGGTGGTACCTCTATTATGCCTTCATGTGCCTGGCATTGGTGACATTTCTAGAAATACCTGATGCAATATGTTTCCATGGTCATCCAAAAATATGCAGCTCTGAGTATCTTTTTGGCTAGGTTAAAACCATTCATATGTGGTCCGCAAGTTCCGACATGTATCTCCTCGAGCAATCTGGAAGCCACTTTTGTGTCAACACACCTTAACTATCCCATATCAGGAGTTCTTCTATACAGGGTTCCTCCGCTTTGGAAGAAGTGATTGGACAACCTCCGTAGTGTGCATTTCTAACTATGGTTCGCCTGTTTTGGGTATTCTCCTTTTGCCAAATATTCTTTGATGTTGTGGAACCAAGATTTTCCATCCGTTTCTTCTTTAACATGAGCACTATAAGCCGGTTGATTATGAATCCTCACCGGGATGGGATCAATGAAATTTTTATCTGGATGTTGTATCATTGATGACAAAGTAGCTAGTGCATTTTCAAACTCCTTTTGAATTCTAGGCACATGTTTGAATTCTATCTTTGTGAACCTCTTCATCAATTCCTGCACCTGATGGAAATATGGTAGTATCTTGGTGTTTTTTACGGCCCACTCTCCTTGAACCTGATGTACCAGAAGATCTGAATCGTTAATTACCAGTAACTCTTGTATATTCATATCGATGGCCAAATTGAGCCCCATGATACAAGCCTCATATTCTGCCATATTGTTGGTGCATGAAAACCTAAACTTTGCAGATATCGAGTAATGTTGACCTGTTTCTGATACCAAAACTACTCCAATGCCCACTTCATTGAAGTTTTTAGCCCCATTGAAGAACATTCTCCAACCGTCGTAGGTTTCAGCAATGTCCTCTCCTACGAATGATACTTCTTCATCGGGAAAATACATTTTCAATGGTTCATATTCTGCTCCCATAGTATTTTCAGCATGATGGTCTGCCAATGCTTGTCCTTTGACTGCCTTCTAAGTTACATAGATGATATCAAACTCACTTAACAATATCTTCCACTTGGCTAACTTCCCGGTTGGCATGTGCTTCTGAAAGATGTACTTTAGAGGGTCCATCCTGGATATGAGGTATGTGGTATAAGCACAGAAGTAATGCCTGAATTTCTGAGTTGTCCATATCAAAGCACAACAAGTGCGTTCCAGTAGAGAGTATCGTGCTTCATAAGGCGTGAACTTCTTACTCAAGTATTATATGTCTTGATCGTTTCTTCCCATCTCATTGTGTTGTTCACAAAACACATCCAAAAGCCCCATCTAATGCTGGCAAATAGAGTAGCAAATGTCTCCCAGGTTCTGGCGGGACTAGGACTGGCAGTGTAGATAGGTATTCCTTAATTTTTTTTAAAGCCTTTTGACAATCCTTAGTCCATCTGGTTTTCGAATCTTTCCTCAACATTTTGAAGATGAGTTCATATGTTACCGTAGACTATGCTATGAAGCGACTGATATAATTGAGGCATCTTAGGAAGCTCATCACGTCCTTTTTGCTCTTTGGTGGTGGTAATTCTTGGATAGCCTTAACTTTGGACGGGTCCAACTTGATTCCTCGGTGGTTGACAATGAATCCCAACAGCTTTCCAATAGGAACCCCAAATGCACATTTTGCGGGGTTCAATTTTAGATTGTACCTCCTTAGCCTGTCAAAGAACTTTCTCAAATATGCTATGTGATATGTGGCTCTCTTGGATTTGATGATAACGTCATCAACATACACCTCTATTTCTTTGTGTATCATATCATGGAAAATGGTTTTCATGGCTCTTATATAAGTAGCCCTAGCATTATTTAGACAAAATGGCATCATCTTGTACCAGTACACTCCCCACAGTGTAATGAAAGTTGTTTTCTCTGCATATTCTTCGTCCATCCAAATATGGTGATAACCCACGAAGCAATCTACAAAGTATTGGAGTTCATTCTTACCGCAATTATCGATCGGGATGTGTATATTTGGTAGTGAGAAATCACCCTTAGGACTTGCTCAATTTCAATATCGATAGTCAACATACCCCATAACTTTCCCATCTTTCTTCAGAACTGGTATAATGTTGGCTAACCAGGTTGGGTACTCAACTACCCTGAGGACTTTGGTTTGATTTGCATAGTGTGACGACCCGGCCAGTCATCTCACGAGTTGCCACTCTATTACCCCTATTTTTTTCTTTATGATTCGTTATCCTTATTTTATGCTATCAGGTTTGTCGGATCAAATTCGGAAAGGATTTGGTAAGGTTTGAGACACTTAGTCTCCTTTAAGGAAGTTTAAGTTGGAAGAGTCAATCAGATGTTGACTTATGTGTTAGAGGACTCGGATGTGAGTTTTTATGGTTCGGTTATCTTCAGGAGGTGATTTATGACTTAAGAGCGTTATCGGAATGAGTTTTGGAGGTTTGTAGTAGTTTTAGGCTTGAATTGGCGAAGTTGATATTTTGGCGATTTTCGGTTGATAGGTGAGATTTTGATCCAGGGGTCGGAATGGAATTCCGAGAGTTTTAGTAGCTTCGTTGTGTCATTTGGGATGTGTGTGCAAAATTTCAGGTCATTCGAATGTGGTTTGGTTGGGTTTTTTATCGAAAGCGTATTTCGGAATATTTTTAGAAACTTAGGCTTGAATCTGATGTGTTTTGGTTGATTTGATATTGTTTGAGGTGGTGCGAAGATTGGAACTAGTTTGAATAAGGTATTAGAATATGTTTGTGCTTTTGGTTGAGGTCCCGGGGGCCTCGGGGTAATTTCTAATGCTTAACGAAGAAGTTAGATGTTGAATGCAACTTCAGATTTGCTGCTTCTGGTATTTTCGCATCTGCGATTTTGGGACCGCATATGCGGCTCTGCATAAGCGAACATTTTATAGCAGAAGCGGAAGAACCGCAAAAGCGACCAATGGGACCACATCTACAAAATTGCAGATGCGGAGGGAGGAATCGCAGATGCGGCTTTCGACTGGTAAGTGAATTTCGCAGAACCGGAGGTTTTGATCGCAAAAGTGGTACCACATAAGTGGGTTCTGGACCGCCGATGCGGAAATGTCTGGCAGAACATAAGTCAGTTCATTAGCAATTTTGAGTCATTTTTCACCATTTTCCTCTCGGCTTTGGAGCTTTTTGGACGAATTTGAAGAGGGATTCAAGGGGAAACGTTTGGAGGTAAGATTCTTGAACTAAAAACTCAATTATTATGTGAATTACACCTAGTAAATCTTGAAAATTAAGCCAAATATTGAAGAACTAAGGCTTGAGAATTTAGAACTTTGATTGAGGATTTGATGGACCATTTGAGGTAAGATTTCTGAACTTTTGATATGTATGAACTCGTGGGAGATAAGGAATCCGTTGGAGTAGAAATTATCGAATTTCGTGATGTGGGCCCGGGGGTCGGGTTTTGGTAATTTCGGAAATTGTGTAGAATTTTGATTTTTTTCACTTGGGCTTTGTTCCCTTAGCATATTTTGACGTCATTGTTCTAATTTTGGATGGATTCCCCCCGCGCGGGGAGGCCGATTTGAGGGGCAAAGGCATTGCGAGCTAGAGATTTAGCCGGTTCGAGGTGAGTAATGATTGTAAATGATGTTATGAGGGTTTGAAATCCCAAATTACAAATCGTAGTGTTATGTCGAGGTGACTTGCTAGATGAAAAGCGTGGGGTAGAGCACCATTGGGAATTGTTACTTACTCCATCCCAATTGATGATTTTACCGCGTATTTGATTGAAAACTATTTGCTATTATTATTATTTGGACTAAATGTCATATTTGGGCCTAGTGCCAACTATTTAGACCCTTCGAGGCTTTTCATTGATATTTCCTCACTGATTTGATTAATTACTTGAACTCAGTCATGTTATTTTCCATTGTTTTCAAACCTCAGCCATGTTTACTCAGTTTTATGATTTAATGATATTTTTAAATGATATTTGGGCTGAAAATACTGTTTTACTACTGCCCCAGGGGCTTGTAATGATTTTTGACTGAGTAAGGCCGATGGCCTATGTCGTGAGGAAGCACTGATATTGATTTGAGGCCGAGGGCCTGAGACATGTATGCCATGAGGTGGCTTGATTGATTATGAGGCCGAGGGCCTAGATTTGATGCCAGAGATGGCTTGTTATTGTGCTTGAACCGAAAGGGTCCCCTCCAGAGTCTGGACACTACCAGTGAGCGCGTGTACCCAATGTGATGTGAGAGTGAGCCCGAGGGGCTGGTATTGTTGCCGAGGGGCGAACCTTTACGTGTTTATTTTCCTTAATTGTTGTCAATTATATGCTTGCTTGTTGATAAATGACATATACTGTTTCTTAGCTGGTATGCTATTTTTGTTTGAATGGTTTTACTGCTCCATTATATCATGCCTTGTGCCTTACGTGTTTTCTTACTTTCAGTCATTATTTTTATTTGTTACTCACGAAGTTTGAGTACTCACTTTACTCCCTGCACCCTGTGTGCATATTCAGGTGTAGCTGGTTCCGCTCCCGAGCGTTGATTCCTCCAGTTTTAGGCGGGCTTTTCGGAGATATCGAGGTAGTTGTTGGCGTTCGCAGCCCCGTGTCTCTACTCCTCTATTGCTTCTGTTTCTTTTCATACATTTGTATTAGTCTATGGTTCTTAGTAGGATTATATTCTGACTTATAGATGCTCATGACTAGTGACAGCCTGGTTATGGCTGTGTATGGGTGTTCTTCCGCGTATTTTTTTGTTATTATCTATTATTTTGGGAGTTATTCTATCATGTTTAGACTATTCTTAAATGCTTAATGGCTAGTAATTTGAAAATAAAAAATGTCGGCTAGCCTTGCCTTCATGAGAGGTGTCATCACGACCGGGTTCGAATTTGGGGTCGTGACAAGTTGGTATCAGAGCCTAGGTTACATAGGTCTCACTAGTCATGAGCGGGTTTAGTAGAGTCTCACGGATTGGTATGAAGGCGTTTGTATTTATCCTCGAGAGGCTACAGATTCTTTAGGAAAAACTTCATATTCTTAAAATTCTTGTCGTGCGAACTTGTTGATCCGAGAACTAAACTTCTTTTATTCAATTCTCTCATAGATAGTGAGCACACGCACTACCGAATGAGGTGGACGACCACCAGTACCACCAGCTGTGGCTACCAGAACCCATGGACGCGGTCGTAGTCATGGTAGAGGCAGAACAACGAGGACAACACCTGTAGATCCACCAACTGCTCTAGTTCAGGATCAGGCACCAGCCGTGCCCATAGTGATTCCGGGTCTTCAAGAGACTTTAGCTCAGATATTGACAGTATGCACTAGCCTTGCTAAAGCGGTCACGGTTTTTAATGCCGCAGCTACTTCTCAGGTAGGGGGAGGCTCTTAGACTCCCATCACCAGTATACGATCCGGTGGTTCAGGGAGTGCCGACACCGAAGGCACCACCAGCGTAACCTGTTGTAGCTGCTCAAGATTATATAGTTCTTGCTATGCCAGAAGATGAGCAACATAGGTTGGAGAGGTTTGGTATACTTCAGACTCCGACCTTAAGTGGTGCAGATGGCGAGGATGCCCGGGGCTTTTTGGAAAAGTGTCAGAGGATGCTTCGTATCGCGATTATTCTGGAGACTAGCGGGGTTGCTTTCACTACCTATCAGTTTTCAGGACCTGCTTTCACTTTGTGGGAGGATTTTGAGAGGCGTAGGTCTGTTGGTGCAACACCCCTTACTTGGCAGCAGTTCTTCGTTCTCTTTCTGGAAAAGCATGTGCCGCAATCTCGCAGAGAGAAGCTGCATAAGTAGTTTGAGTGGTTGTGTCAGGGGGAGATGACCGTGTCGTAGTGTGAGTTGAGGTTCTCTGAGTTGGCTTGTTATGCCATATGGCTGATTCCGACAGATTGAGGGAGGATCAGGAGGTTTGTTAATGGCCTTACTTATCAGCTCCTTATTCTCATGACCAAGGAGAGGGTGACTGGTGCTACATTCGAGGAGGTTGTGGATATTGCCCGAGAGATTGAGTCTGTTCATCGACAGAAGTGAGAGGATACGGAGGCCAAGAGGCCTCGAGGATCAGGTAATTATAGTGCTACTTCTTCGAGGGACCGGTTTCAACAGGGCAGAGGCCATCCATTTAGGCCTGCTCAGCCAGCACGCCCGGGTTATCATGGGGCGTCATCAAGTCAGGGTTCTCACAGTAGGGCCAGTCATCACTTAGTGCCCTTCCAGCTCAGAGTTCATCCCGTGCTTCATCAGTTCAGGGCTCTTCTATACCGAGTGCATCTGCTACTCACTCTGGTGTGAGGGGTTCTCTTTAGTCCCCTTCTCCATCACCTGGGAGTTGTTATAAGTATGGTGAGATGGGCCATATGTGGAGGCAGTGTCCTCGTCGTTTTGCTAGTTCATCCCAGTAGAGGGGTCAATCATCGGCTTCAGTGCCAGTTGCTTCGCCACCACCCACCCAGCCATCTAGGGGTGGAGGTCAGTTAGCCAGGGGTCACCCCAGAGGGGGAGGTCAACCAGGGGGCGGTCAAGCCTATTCCTATGCTCTTCCAGGCGGACCTGATGCTATTGCTTCAGATGCTGTTATTACAGGTATTGTTTCAGTCTGCCACAGAGATGCCTCTGTGATATTTGATCCCAGATCCACCTTTTCTTATGTGTCATCATACTTTGCTCATTATTAGGGTACGCCCGTGAGTTTTTTTCTTTACCTATTCATGTATCTACCCCAGTGAGTAATACTGTTATTATCGACCGTGTGTACCGGTCATGTGTGGTGACTATTAAGGGTCTGGAGACCCAAGTTGATTTATTATTATTGATCATGGTGGATTTTGATATTATGTTGGGCATGAATTGGTTATCTCTATGTCGTGCTATTTTGGATTGTCATTCTAAGACAGTCACTTTGGCTATGCCGGGTATGCCAAGGATCGAGTGGCGAGGTGTGACTGATTATGTTCCTAGTAGAGTGATCTCTTTCTTGAAAACCCAACGTATGGTTGGGAAAGGTTGTCTTTCGTATCTAGCCTTTGTGAGGGATTTTGAAGTTGAGACTCCCAGTATTGATTCTATTCCAATTGCGAGGAATTTTCCTTATGTATTTCCTGCAGACCTATCAGGCATGCCACCGGATAGGGATATTGATTTTGGTATTGACCTGGTGTCGGGCACTCAACCCATTTCTATTCCACTGTATCGTATGACACCAGTGGAGTTGAAGGAGTTAAAGGAGCAGCTTCAGGAGCTCCTTGATAAGGGGTTCATTCGGCCTAGTGTGTCACCTTGGTGTGCGCCGGTTCTTTTTGTGAAGAAGAAGGATGGCACAATGAGAAAGTGCATTGAATATAGGCAATTAAACAAAGTAACAGTTAAGTACAAGTATCCCTTGCCTCGTATTGATGATTTATTCAACCAGCTTCAGGGAGCGAGAGTGTTCTCCAAGATTGATCTCTATTCAGGTTATCACCAGTTGAAGATCAGGGATTCAGATATTCTTAAGACGAATTTCAGGACCAGATATGGTCTTTATGAGTTCCTGGTTTTGTCTTTTCGGTTGACCAATGCCCCAATAGCGTTCATGCATTTGATGAACAACGTGCTCTGGCATTATCTTGACTCATTTTTCGTAGTCTTTATTGATGATATTCTGGTATATTCATGTAGTCAGGAGGAGAACGCAGAGCATTTGAGGGTTGTGTTGCATAGATTGAGGGAGGAGAAACTTTACGCAAAATTCTCCAAGTATGAGTTTTGGATCAGTTCAGTGGCATTCATGGGACAGGTGGTATCCAGTGAGGGTATCTAGGTTGATCCAAAGAAGATAGAGGTGGTGCAGAGTTGGTCCAGACCGTCCACAACTATAGAGATTTGTAGTTTTCTTGGTTTGGCAGGCTATTATCATCGGTTTGTCCAGGGATTATCATCTATCACATCGCCGTTGACCAAGTTTACTCAGAAGGGTGCTTCATTTATATGGTCAGATGAGTATGTGGAGAGCTTTCAGAAGCTCAAGACAGCTTTGACCACAACTCCAGTGTTGGTTTTGCCATCAACTTCAGGTTCATGTACCGTGTATTGTGATACTTCAAGAGTTGGGATTGGTTGTATGTTGATGCAGGGGGGTAGAGTTATCGCTTATGCTTCTTGTCAGTTGAAGCCCTATGAGAAGAACTATCCCGCTCATGATTTAGAGTTGGCTACCATAGTTCACGCATTGAAGATTTAGAGGCATTACTTGTATGGCATATCTTGTGAGAAGTTCACTGATCATCGCAGTCTTTAGCATTTGCTTAAGCAAAAGGATCTTAATTTGAGGAAGCGGAGATGGTTGGAGTTACTTAAGGATTATGATATCACTATATTGTACCATCCGGGAAAGGCCAATATGGTGGTCGATGCTTTGAGCCGAAAGGCAGTGAGTATGGGGAGTTTGGCATATATTCTAGTTAGGGATAGACCTCTTGCAGTTGATGTTTATGTCTTGGTCAATCGGTTTATGAGGTTGTATATTTTAGAGCCTAGTCGGGTATTGGCTTGTGTGGTTTCTCAGTCTTATTTATATGATCACATCAGAGAGTGCCAGTATGATGATCCACATTTGCTTGTCCTTAGAGACAGAGTTCAGCATGATGATGCCAGAGATGTGACTATTGGTGATGATGGGGTGTTGAGGATGCAGGGCCAAATTTGTGTGCCCAATGTAGATGGGCTTCGGGAGTTGATTTTGGAGGAGGCCCATAGCTCGCGGTATTCCATTCATCTGGTGCCGCAAAGATGTATCAAGATTTAAGGCAGCACTATTGGTGGAGGAGAATGAACAAAGATATTGTGGGATTTGTAGCTCGGTGTCGCAATTGTCAGTAGGTGAAATATGAGCATCAGAGACCGGTGGCTTGCTCCAGCGGATGGGTATTCCAGAGTGGAAGTGGGAGAGGATCACTATGGACTTTGTTGTTGGACTCACGCATATTTTGAAGAAGTTTGACGCTATTTGGGTGATTGTGGATTGACTGACCAAGTACGCGCACTTCATTCCTACCTGTACTACTTATTCTTCAGAGCAGTTAGAAGCTGTATATATTCAAGAGATTGTTTTTTGCATGGTGTCCCAGTTTCTATCATTTCAGATCGGGGCACTCAGTTTACTTCCCAGTTTTGGAAGTCTGTTCAGCGAGAGTTGGGTACTCAGGTTGAGTTTAGCACAACGTTTCATCCTCAGACGGACGGGTGGCCCGAGCGTACTATTAAGATATCAAAGGATATGTTGTGCGCTTGAGTTATTGATTTCAAAGGGTCATGGGATTAGTTTCTACCGCTCACAGAGTTTGCTTATAACAACAGTTACCAGTCGAGTATTCAGATGGCTCCATATGAGGCTTTGTATGAGAGTCGGTGTAGATCTCCAGTTGGTTGGTTCGAGCCCGGTGAGGCTAGGCTATTGGGGACAGATTTGGTTCAGGATGCTTTAGATAAGGTGAAGGTGATTCAGGAGAGACTTCGTACAGCGCAATCGAGGCAAAAGAGTTATGCTGACATGAAGGTTCGAGATGTGTCCTACATGGTTGATGAGAAGGTTCTGTTGAAGGTTTCACCCATGAAGGGTGTTATGAGATTCGGGAAGAAAGGGAAATTGAATCCTTGGTTTATTGGACCTTTTGAGGTACTTCTGAGGATTGGGGAGGTGGCTTATGAGCTTGCTTTGCCACCCAGCTTTTCGAGTATGCATCCGGTATTTCATGTCTCCATGCTCCGGAAGTATATTGGAGATCCGTATCATGTTCTGGATTTCAGCATGGTTCAGTTGGAGGGTGATTTGACTTATGATGTGGATCCAGCAGCTATTTTGGAGCGTCAGGTTCGGAAGTTGAGGTCAAAGGATGTAGCTTCAGTAAAATTGCAGTGGAGAGGTCGGCCCATGGAAGAGGCTACCTGGGAGACCGAGCAGGAGATGCAGAGCAGATATCCTCACCTATTTGAGGTTTCAGGTATGTTTCTTGGCGTGTTCTAGGATGAACGTTTATTTAAGTTAGGGAGGATGTGACGACCCGGCCAGTTGTCTCATGATATGCCACTCCATTTCCCCCACTTCTATTTCTTTATGCTTATTCGTGTTTTTTGGTATCGGGTTTGTCGGATCGAATTCGGAAAGGATTTGGTAAAGTTTGAGACACTTAGTCTCTTTTAAGGAAGTTTAAGTTGGAATAGTCAATCGGATGTTGACTTATGTGTTAGAAGGCTCGGATGTGAGTTTTAATGGTTCAGTTAGCTTCGGGAGGTGATTTATGACTTAGGAGCATGATCGGAATGAGTTTTGGAGGTTTGGAGTAGTTTTATGCTTGAATTGGCGAAGTTGATATTTTGACGATTTCCGGTTGATAAGTGAGATTTTGATCCAGGGGTCGGAATGGAATTCCGAGAGTTGTGGTAGCTTTGTTATGTCTTTTGGAATATGTGTGTAAAATTACAGGTTATTCGGAGGTAGTTTGGTTGCGTTTTTTATCGAAAGCGTATTTTGGTAGATTTTTAGAAACATAGGCTTGAATCCGATGTGTTTTGTTGATTTGATGTTGTTTGAGGTGTTTCAAAGATTGGAACAAGTTTGAATAAGGTATTAGGATATGTTTGTGCTTTTAGTTGAGGTCCGGGGGCCTCGGGCTGATTTCGGATACTTAATGGAGAAATTAGATGTTGATTGCAGCTTCAAACTTCCTACTTCTGGTATTTTCGCATCTGCGGTTTGGGGGCCGCAGATGTGGCACTGCATAAGTGGACATTTTGTCACAGAAGCGGAAGAACCGCAGACACGACCAATGGGACTGCATTTGCGGAATTGCAGATGTGGAGGGAGGAATCGCAGATGCGACTTTCAGCTGGTAAGTAAATTCCGTAGAAGCGGAGGTTTTGACAGCAGAAGCGGTACAACAGAAGCGGGTTCTAGACCGCCGATGTGGAAATGTCTGGTAGAACATAAGTCAGTTCATTCGCGATTTTGAGTCATTTTTCACCATTTTTCTCTCGGCTTTGGAGCTTTTTGGACTAATTTGAAGAGGGATTCAAGGGGAAACGTTTGGAGGTAATATTTTTGGACTAAAAACTCGATTATTATATGAATTATACCTAGTAAATCTTGAAAATTAAGTCAAATATTGAAGAACTAGGGCTTGAAAATTTAGAACTTTGATTGAGGATTTGATGGACCATTTGAGGTCAGATTTTTGAACTTTTGATATGTATGAACTTGTGGGGAGATAAGGAATTCATTTGTGTAGAAACTATCAAATTTCGAGACGTGGGCCCGGGGGTCAGATTTAGAATTTTGATTTTTTCGCTTGGGCTTTGTTCCCTTAGCATATTTTGACGTTCTCGTTCTAATTTTGGATAGATTCGACGCGCGTAGAGGTCAATTTTAGGGGCAAAGGCGTCGCGAGCTAGATATTTAGCTGGTTCGAGGTGAGTAATGATTGTAAATGATGTTATGAGGGTTTGAAACCTCGGATTGCACATCTTAGTACTATGTTGAGGTGACTTACATGCTAGATGACGAGCGTGGGGTAGAGCACAGTTGGATATTGTGACTTAGTCCATCCCGATTGATGATTTTACCGCGTATTTGATTGAAAACTATTTCCTATCATTATTATTTGGACTGAATGTCATATTTGGGCCTAGTGCCAACTATTTGGACCCTTCAAGGCTTTTCATTGATATTTCCTCACTGATTTGATTTATTACTTGAACTCAGTCATGTTATTTTCCACTGTTTTCAAAACCCAGCCATGTTTACTCAATTTTACGATTTCAAAATTTTTTTAAATGATATTTGGGCTGATAAATACTATTTTACTACTGCCCGAGGGGCTTGTGATGATTTTTGACTGAGTAAGGCCGAGGGCCTATGGTGTGAGGAAGCACTGATACTAATTTGAGGCCGAGGGCCTAAGACATGTATGCCATGAGGTGGCCTGAGACATATACGCCATGAGGTGGCTTGATTTGAGGCCTAGGGCTTAGATTTGATGTCACGAGATGGCTTGTTATTGCGCTTGGGCTGAAAGGGGCCCCTCCAGAGTCTGCATACCCCCAGTGAGCGCGGGTACCCAGTGTGATGTGAGGGTGAGCTCAAGGAGCTGGTATTGTTGCCGAGGGGCAAAGTTTTACATGTTTATTTTCCTTAATTGTTGTCAATTATGTGCTTGCTTGTTGATGAATGAATTATACTGTTTCTTAGCTGGTATACTGTTTTTGTTTGAATGGTTTTACTGCTCCATTATATCATGCCTTGTGCCTTACGAGTTTTCTTAGTTTCGGTCATTATTTATATTTGTTACTCACTGAGTTAGAGTACTCACTTTACTCCTTGCACCCTGTGTGCAGATTCAGGCATAGGTGGTTTCGTTCTCGAGTGCTGATTCCTCCAGTTTCAGGCGGGCTTTTCGAAGATCTAGAGGTAGTTGTTGGCATTCGCAGCCCCGTGTCTCTACTCGTCTATTGCTTCTGTTTCTTTTCAAACATTTGTATTAGCCTATGGTTCTTAGCAGGATTATATTCTGACTTATAGATGCTCATGACTAGTGACACCCCGATTAGGGCTGTGTATGGGTGTTCTTCCGCGTATTTTTTTTGTTATTATCTGTTATTTTGGGAGTTATTCTATCATGTTTGGACTGTTCTTAAATGCTTAACGACTAGTAATTCGAAAGTAAGAAGTGTTAGCTGGCCTTGTCTTCATGAGAGGCACCATCACAACCGGGTTCGAATTGGGGTCGTGACACTTAGTGCCCTCCTCTTTGATTTTTAAGCTCATATCTGGTTTGAATTTTCTGAGTTTCTGCTTTACCGGTAGACACATTGGGTTGGGGGGCAACTTATGAGCTACTGTGGATGTGCTAAGACCGGTCATGTCATCATATAACCATGCTATTCTTTCAGGAAACGAGTGTATTCTTCCTTCTCTGATGGTGATATGTGAATGCTTATGCGAGTCTCTTTGATGGTTTCGAAATCTCCCAAATTGATTGCTTCGGTTTCGTCCAGGTTGGACTTAGGTTTGTTCTCAATGTTCTCAACTTCTTTGACAATTTCCTCAGGTATTTCATCCTCTTCTTTTGAGTCACTATCCTTATATTGCATTGTCTCATTACATATCACAATCATCGGTTCATCAGGAATAATAATAATAGTGTAGAAGAAAAGTGTGAAAGATAATAATGAATAATAAATAGCAATGCATTAATTAAATTTGAAAATATCCAAAACAGGTACGACTCATTCGAGCATTTATTTCAAAACAAAATGCTTCTTTAGAGCAAAATTATTGAAAATATCTTAAATGTCTAGCATGGCTATTAGAACAAGTCAGGCTAATCGCCAAGCTACTTAGGAAATCGGCGGGCCCGGAATGGTGTGGCAGTCCAGTTCTTGAGAACAGCTCCCTTCTCTACGGTTTGAATGGTGAGGCCTTCTTCCTCCTCTTCCTTAACTATCACATTGCAATCCATATTCTAATCTTCTAGGAATAAGTTTCTCAACCCAACCAAAGCTTCTTCCTTTGCAGATCCCCATATTGTATCGGCTTGGTGAAAAGTCTGACTCAGATGTGGCACTGACTGCTCGAGAGGGTAATAAGGACCACGCCATGATGGCGATCAATCATTATATTCTTGCTAGGTGTATGGATATCCCAGCCCAAAAGTTGTGCTCTGATGTTTCAACTCTATTGGTTTGGTAATGCCTTGGAGTTTCTTCCCAAGCCCTTTGTCGGGTTCATACCCAGACCATTCCAGTATGCTTTCTATTTTGTTACTCTACCACTTTTCCTTCTCAATTGCGTAGACATGCTCAATGCGGTGATACATTTCTCCACACAACCTTCTTATATTCTCGATAACCGGGATAGTTTGACTGGTGTAAATAGGGTTACTTCTATCTCCTTGAATGATTACCTCCTGATAGTTCCATTCTAATTTCACGACCTCGTGTAGCGTGGAAGCCACAGCCCCACTGGCATGTATCCAAGGCCATCCCAATAAAAGATCGTATGTAGCTGATATGTCTAGTACTTGGAACTCAACATCGAACCAAGTTGGTCCCATATGCAGACAAAGGTTAATCTCTCCAATCATGGCCCTTTGAGACCCATCAAATGCTTTCACGTTCATACTTCCTGCCCATATCCCATGGAAATCTTTTCCCAAAACTTTTCAGAGTAGTCAATGGACAAATGTTGAGGCTTGAACCGCCATCTGTTAGGACTCTAGCAAAGAATTTGTCCTTAAATTGCACAGTGATATGTAGTGCCCTATTATGACTCAATCTCTCTAGTGGTAGCTCATCTTCATGAAAATTGATCTGGTAGCTCTCCAATACTTGCCCTACCATATTAGTCATTTCTCCACAAGTGATATTATTGGGTACATAGGCTTCGTTCAACACTTTCATCAATGCATTTCCTATGCGCATTAGAATTCTGTAGTGGTGATAGAATAGATATCTGAGCATGGGGTTTTGTTCAGATGATCAACCACAAAATACTCTCTTGCTTGCACCTTTCTCCAAAGATTGTCTAGGCTAGTTTCAGTGATAGGCTGCTTGGGAGCGGTCTCCTTGCTTGATCCTCCCAAATTTTTGGGTGTATAGATCCTTCCAGTTCTAGTCATCCCATGTGCGGTACCAGATTCTTCCATCTTCGATTTTCCCTTTCGCCTAGCTTCGGCAATGTAATCCCGATGTATATCGTTGGACTTTAAAGGAGGTAAGATTGCTACTATCACTGTGAAATGTGTGGCCACTTCTACCTCATATGGAACAAGTGTGGGTGCCTACCTCAAATGTAGCCGATGCGGTTACCTCAACCTCAATTGGCGATTGTACCTGTACTACAATAGGATTGAGTGTGACTGTGGGCTTCTTAGGATCTTCACCCTCTTTGATAAGTCTGATTGATCCCTTGGGATCCCACTCCTCGTTAGTTTCTATTACATTGATCCCTTCGCCCCTATGATATGGAAGAGGATTGTTGTGGATGTTGGGTATAGCTTCATTTGCCTGTATGACTTTATTATCAATCAATGTCTTGATTTTATCTTTCCATGTCCGGCACTCATCAATAGTATGCCCTTTCATTCTGGAATAATATGCACAGGTTTTGTTCGGGTTTACCCATTGAGATGAATTCTTTATTGCCACTGCGGGAATAGGGGTGACATAACCAGCAACCTTCAATGTTTAGTATAGCTGGTCTATGGGTTCAACAATGAACGATCAAAATTAGGTCAGGGTTTTTGGTAATTTGGACGAGTTGGAGGTGAATAATAGTAGGCTGGCTGGGTGTTATAAGTGTGATAGGTGGTGACGGGTTGAGAATATCTGTGAGGTGAGGGTTGGTATGTAGGTAGAGGTATTTGGTATGTAAATTTTGGGTCGTGGGCCACCATTACTGACCCTACTTCTTTCTTCTTTGATATGTCACCTGATTGCAATGCTTTGTTCGTGGCCCCCAGTGCCTCAAAATTTGTCACCATCCCACTTTTAATACCTTTTTCAATCCTTTATCCAAGTTTGATAATATCAGAGAACTTATGATTCTCAATGACCATTAGCCTTTCATAATACTGTGGATCCTATGCCCTGATAAAGAACTTGTTCATTTGTTCCTCATCTAATGCTGGTCTGATCTTGGCTGCTTCCGACCTCCACCGAGTAAGATACTCGCGAAAAGTCTCAATTGGATTTTTCTTTAGGTTTTGGTTATAGAAGACATCCGATGCATTCTCCGTATTAAACCTGAGATGATCCATAAAATATGATGCCATGCCACCCAATTGGCCCGTTTCTTAGGATTCTAGCTTATGTACCTGGACAGGGCATCTCTAGTAAGGCTTCTCATGAAGATCTTCAGTCGAATCATTTCATCTTTCCCGACCCCAATGATTTTGTCACAATAAGTTCTCAGATGAACCTTAGGATCACCCGTTCTGTCAAACATTTCGAACTTGGGAGGTTTGTAACCCTCTGGCAGTTCCACATCTGGTTGTATGCATAAAGCCTCATAGTTCATGCCCTTTATCCCTTTACCTCCTTCAATACCCTGAACTCGACTTGTCAACTTCTTGAGTTCCTTGGCCATGTTCTTGATGAGCAGGTTCTTCTCAGCAGATTCTGGTGTATAGGAGATTGGTTGAGTGGAGCGAGGTAAGGTTTCTACATATATGGGTTTGTTTTGGTGGGTTCCATGGGTTTGGGTGTAGTGGTGGTCATTGGTCCAGTTTTGAGGATCGAAAATACGTTGTGTGTGTTATAAGGAGTATGATAGGTAGTGGTTTGTGGGTAATGGGTAGGAAGATGCTAGTGTTGAGGAGGAGTGGATACTAGTAAAGGATTAGGATTTTAGGGAGGAGTTGTGTATTGATAGGATGCAAGAGGATTTTGTAGACATTGGTTTGGCGTATTTTGAGGAGGTGCTGGGTTATGAGAATTTTGTTGGTTAACGTATGTGATGTTAGGGTGATGGAGAGATTTGCCAAGTTGCAGACCTGCTCAAGTTCTCCTTGTAAGTCCAATATTTTTTGTTCCAATCGCAGGACAAAATAATTCTGGACCGGAGTACTCCGACCGTCTGAAGTTTCAATATTCTCAGTATTTTCTTTTTGGATACCACTCAAATCATCCATCTTAGATTTTCCTCTGCTTTTTGGACTACTTGGAGATGGAGGAGGAGGAGGTGGAGGGCCTCTAGATCTGGTATGATATGCTGATGATGCCAGTATGTGAGAACCAACCTTAGAGGATGGGAATAATAAAAATAAAGAAAAGAAAAAGGTAAAAAAGTCAGTAAGGATTCTGAGAATGTTTGCACTATTTAAACACATATTGTAGGAATGTAAATTCACGTCCTAATTTGGGAGCCTCGTTGTGCCCAAGGTACGCCTAGCGACAAATAGATTTGGAGAATTTCAGTGTCAATAATTGCCTAATTCATCAATGTAAAAATAGATGAATCTAAAACGACACTAAATAAGATAAGTCACTGATGGCACTTGGCCTTATTACATTTGAAAAAGTAAATAAACCTAATCTACTTGGTCCCACAAGGACCTTATCCACATTTCGCCCTCTTGGCTCCATCAATCAGGTTCCCCAGGTCATGCATGTCCAGCATCAGGTATGCCCTTGCTAAATGTCCTCCTTCACTTCCTTCGATGTTCTAGAAATCGATGACTCTCTTCCTCATCTTTCCCTCTAATTCCATCAGACTGTACTCCAAATATTCTAACATTTTGCTTGATTTAACAGCCATCTCCATCCATTCATTAATTAGTTTCGTATCGATCTTGTGCTGCTCCAAATGCTTGGCTTCAGATTCAAGGATCCTCTTGCGTAGCCTCTTATATTTCACTTGTGCTTCAGTGACCTTATCTAAACCTTGTTTCCTTGGCCAACACTTGGTTCAAATATTCCTGTTATGTTATCGTCTAACCATGAGGGGTAGAAGTACACGTGACTGGTGCGATACCGTCTGACTCAATGGTATCCTTTTCCATGATAATCTTCAATTGCCACATGTGTTGGGCCTCACATTTGTATGGAATGACATCTCACTGAAAATCAACTATGTAATGACTCATTTTAGTAACTCGCGGTATGACCTACTTTCTACCTGCCTATCTCATAACTTTGATGGGAGCATAAGGGTATATGACCCTTAACCCGATCAGTACCAAGTGTAGAACATCCCTAGATTTGATGATGAACTCATCGGGAGGGAACCATTTGAACATCCATTAAACCTGTTCCTCGGTCAGATTGTTGAAAAATTGCGCTTATCCTATAATATTTTCGGGTTGCGCAAACTTGTCTTGGATATATGTCATTCTCTTAGGATGATGGAAAGCTATGTGATCATTCCACGTTCGTCGCAGAAGCTCTTGATGGTATTGACCTTTTTGGAGATGCCTAACAGCCAAACTTGTAGCAGAAGAATACAACCTTCAAAGTATTTGTACCCCTTCTGACAGCATTCTAAGGGCCGGTATATGTCTATTATAATCATAGGGACAATGGTATATGTCTTCCTTCGATCCTATCCATCAAGGTTCTGGTTACCATGGTCAGTTTGGTGTGGCTTCTATCCCCTTCGATTGGGAACACTATTATACCCAAGAAGCAGATAATGAACACAAAAACCATGCGGTGAATCCAACCCAAGGAAGTGATGGAGAATTCGTCATAAAAAAAAACGATAAGATCTGCTGTGACCGTATCGTTCATATAGGAAGTTGAAGAGTATATCAGAATTCTTCAGGCACTCCAAGTCATCATTCTTCTTTAATCCTATCATCTTCAGAAACCCCCTAATAGTGTGATTCTCCGACACCAATAAACCAGGACTATCCCATGGTAGCCCAGCGAATCCCCCTATTTCTTCTAAGAGATGGGTCATTTCTATGTTTCAAAGTGAAACATATATCTTTCTTTATCCCAGAACATTGTGGCTGCTTCGATTAACATGTTGTTCAGCTGGAGGTCCAATAAAGAAGGAAAATTTCCCAGGACCATTTTCACATGATTTTTATCACTTGATGGAAGATCTCCCACCAATCTAGCAACAATGGTGGTAGATTACGGGCCGAACCCGGGGAATCGTGCCTTATTTTCTGCAAAACAAATATGGTTAGGCCCTTTCCACCCTCCAGACTCGACTATTTAGACAATTATAATTGGCGTGTTGGCACTTATTTCTCCAAAATCAATGCATAAAATTGTGATTGCGTCCGTTGGGATTATGGAAAACCCAATGGACATCGGACAAGGCTTGTCTTAAAGGGTTATTTTGTGGACAACATCTTAACCCGGCTAGGTTGGACCATGATGAATGTACAATTAATCAGAGTAAGGTTTCTATAGAGGTCTATACTGGTACCCTCAAGTGGACAACTTGAAGAGGAAAGTCACGAAACCGTCGACTAGTTTTACTGCAGATATGACTTTTCGGATTTAAAGGGTGATATATAGGAAGGGCGCAAACACTCACCAAGCATTGCTATAGGATTGATTATGCACACGTGGAATATGATGTTGAGCATGATTTATGCTACAATAATAGCATGTTGTCACGTATTTGCACATTTAAAAAAATGATAAATGCGGTATTTAATAATTGAAAGACGTTTAAGAAAGAAAACAAGGAGACAAGTCAGTTTCTGTAGTAAAGGAAATCATAAATGCTTGCGAATAGGCAATTAAATCCAGATAAATGAGGAAGGGGAAGGGCACACACATATTAACAGAATAAGCCATACTTAATACTAATTCACAAAAAGCAAGTTTAGGTTTCGACATTTTGGGATAACTCCTTTCCTTTTGGTAATTGGGCAAGAGATATGAAGAGTCGCCACCTAATGGATTAAGGTGAGTTAGGGCATGTAAAACAAATAACTCATGAACTGGTTTACATTACCAGAGTTTGGGTAAGGCTCGAAATTGCCTGGAGGGGAAGGTGTTAGGCACCCCTCGCGGTCCACAATGGTGAGTTTCAGTCAAACTCAATTTAATCAAATTAGTCTTCAAGGAAATAAGCAATTTAAACAAAAAAAGATTATTTTTAAAACAAAATTAAAGGGGTCCTAAGTTTATTAGCATATAGGATCACTTCCATGCAATACTCGGAAACCTTCCCCAAATTGAGGTGTTACGCGTAGCATTAACGCACGGGTCAGCATCTCCTTTAATACCCAATTACCCTCCCCATTTCAATTATTACCAAAGCATTCTAATAACATCCAATACGTACATTATGCATGAACTACCCATCGCTTACCTATGGCCCTGGAGGTGTTTAGGACCTCTATTTAAGGCAGTACCAGACTCACCTATATTGTTTAAAAGGATAAAACTAAGCGACAAACAAAAGCTAAGTAGGACTGTCATATAAAAAGCAGTTAAGTGGATCATGTTAGCCTCCACAAATAGAAAAATAAATGCACGATGTTCAAATAAGCAGTTTTAAATGACTTTAAGATTCTATAGGCATGATGTCTAAATGAGCACAAACAGAATGCACAATAGTTTTATTAAAGCGAGCAGACGAATACCTATTAGTTTGCCTACTGATTTTATTAATAATCTGATCTTGGGCATATGTCATACAAGTAATCACAGTTTTTAGACCCGAAATTTTTACTAACCTACAGTCTTGCCTAAGCGAGGACCGAAGCAGAATCCTATAGGCATAGTATCTAAACTTTTAAACTAACTTTATATCCTACAGACATGATATCTAAATTTTGAAACTAATTTGTTTTATTCTTATAGGCATGCTTTTTAAGTGCAGAAACTAATTATAAGCATTATTTCTTATAGACATGATATCTAAACACAAAAACTGATTTTTCACACTTACTTCCTATAGGCATGATGTCTAAGTGTCAAGACTAATTTTATATGTGCTTCCTGTAGGTATGGTATCTAAGCGTAAAACTGATATTTTCTATAGGCATGATAACTATATGCAGAATTGATTATTTTATTTCCTATAGGCATGGTATCTAGGTAATCTTTAGTTCCTATAGGTTGGATCTCTATTCATCTTATGCAGACAAAATTCCTTAAGCACAAAACCGGGAAAATTGTTATTTAAACAGATAAGATCCTATAAACATAGTTACAAATGCATAGAATATGCATGGATCATGTGGACATGATTTCTAATGCAAGGAATCTATGAACAATATTTCTAGCATGCGAATGAAGTACATAACAAAACGATTAGAAATCCCTATAGATATGATCTCTTAACAAGTACAACACTCACATAATCATCAATAATCCTATAGGTAGGATTTCTACCCGAGTTTCAAGCAAAGATATAGAATAACCCCCCCCCCCAGCTTTTACTAATAACCTCCATATTTGCTTTTTTACAAGGATTATTACATTATTACAGACCAATACGAATAAAATACACAATAAAATAAAAAGCATTATATTATAGGGAGCCTTGGCAGGCCCAATGTCAACCTGGAATCCAGTCCTCAAGAAAGTTTGATGTTCATAGGTAGTCCACATTACACAAATGGGCTTCTGGTGTTTTAAAGTTACCAAGGGCCTCAGGGACACCGGGCAATGCTCACACCAGAACCCTTACAAAAAAATAGTTTTATAAAGAGTTTGGAAGACCATCCCCAGTGTGTCAGAGTTCAGAGGAGTCTCATGGACCCTAGGCAGTGCTCACACTGGGGGTGAAAGGACCCTAGATAACTAAGAGTAGAAGTTTGAAAATAATGTATAAGGGTAGGGGCAAGTTTCAGAAAGAAAGCAGTAGAACAGAACCATATTTTAGCAGATTGACTCAGATATAGTTACCAGTAGTTAAACAATCATAATAAAATAGGGACATTGGAATCGTAGACATAACAGAGTCACATTTGAGTCAAACAAGGTTTCACATTGACTTAGTCTATTAACTATTACTAGGTGGAATCATACAGATACCTTATTGGCAGAGAGAAACATGTTGAAGTCAAATGGATAATTAGACAGCCATACAGAAAAGATAGCATGAATCTAAAGCCATTATTCTTTGAAAGAAGTACACAGAAACCATGAATTGATCAGGAACATGCTAAGGCAAACTATCAGCACATAAAACAGGACAGGAATAGCGCGTGCTAGTTGAGAAATAGGTAAACAAATGACATGGATCAAACAGGAATATGATCATGTATATTAACCATACTAATATATAAGACAGAGAAAGTTAACAGGAACTAAGGCATGCTAGTTAAGAGAGCAATAAACAGGAACACAGAGCAAACGTAAACATGTTGAAACTCATAATGAACTGACTACATAGAATACAGAGGAGAGCATGATAACATAAATTGAGGTCGACAGCAAACAGGAAGGTGAAGGCAAGTGGAATCCAAGAGTCTAGCCTTGTCTTTCAGCCGTCTAGACAGAATGGCAAATAGAAGTAACAAAA
This sequence comes from Nicotiana glauca, assembly GCA_026770625.1. NCBI lineage: Eukaryota > Viridiplantae > Streptophyta > Magnoliopsida > Solanales > Solanaceae > Nicotiana > Nicotiana glauca. The sequence continues at coordinate 46,911 of MU764077.1, read as the reverse complement.
AGAAGTACAATTGTGAGTGTGTGAGTAACAGTAAGAGTTTGTGTGTGTAGGTGTTTCTATATCTTTCCGTGTGTGTTCGTGTGTTCTAAAAAATCATAATGGTGAGGTTATATAGCATTCAACAGAGTAGAACAAATAAGGTGAAGATAATTAAGAGTTTACAAATAAGGTATGCAAATCATTCAACCAGTTAATTAAGGCTAAACCCATTCAATTAACACGATAAAATCTGAGAAATATCTCTTAGATTAGGGAGAATCAATTAACAAGCAAGATTGAAGTTTAATACCATAAACAAATAAATCGGATACTATTTAGGGGTCGGTTAAAATAATCAAATCCCAGAAATCAGGATAATAACCTAATTAAGGCAAGTAGTACCAATCACGAGTCACAAATAAGGAAAAATAAGTAAAATTACAGAGAAATACCAATTTCAACAGAAATGTAATTTCGAACCCTAATTAGGCAAATAAAATCAGTTAATCTCTCTTAATTGACAGGGTCAAAGAATAACGGGCAAATATCATAACACATAGTGAAATGATTAGAAACCCTAGGGATTAGAACATAGATATGAAAATCAGTTGAACAAGCAAAAAGAACCAGAGTTAAACACTTAAAAAAATTAGAACTTTTGCAAAAACGTAAAGAAATGAAACCCTAGTTTTAGGAAAAAGCTAAAATTGGTTAATAATAAGAAAAAAAACATAAGGTTTTTAAAGAGAAATATCAGATAAACTCAAAATCATCTTAGATCTATAGAGATCTGAACAGATTCGAGTAGAAAGAGATTAGGATTTTTTTAAAAATGAATTGAGACGAGAAAAATCCAGTTTGGAACTAGAGGTTTAAGCCATAAATATGAAGATAACATCACTCACAAACATGGAGATGAACACATGCCAGTTCATCAATAAAATGAAGAGTTGAAGCCAAGTCTGTATTGAATTTCTTCGAGATTCCATCAAACAACAAGGAAATCAAATAGCCAGTAGAGATATGAGGCTGGATGGGGCCTAAAATCAAAGGGAAACCCCATGGACTAAAGGGTTTCCGGTGATGGCAGGTTAGGGTTAGGGGATAATTTTAGAGAGAAAAGAAGACGAGGGATTCAAGGGCGATGGGGCGGAGGAAATGATTATGGTTAGGGTCGTTCGGTTAAGTTAAAAAAGGAAAATTGATCCTGGACCGTTGAGCTTCTGAGATCAACGATCATGATTAGATTTTGGGCTGGGTCGAGTTAGGAAATTGGGTCACGGGTATGGTATAATTGGGCAGGGGTAGAAAATTTGTTAAGGTCCGAAAATTAAAAGGGCTATATGTTAAATACCCAATTAATTTAATAAAATTATTTTATAAAATTATTTTGTAAATGATAAAAATTTGATTTGTGCATTAAATGATTTAAATAATTACTTAACACTATAAAATATAAAAGGTCATTTTCTGTACAGATAATGTAATTATGGATATGCATGGCCTATTATTGCAAAATGAGCAATTCTAGTTTAAAAATGCAAATGTAATTATAAAAATACAATTAAAATATTTAAGCATTATTTGGGAATAATAATGAATTTAGATGATTAAATCATCATAAAATATAATATGAGAGATAATTATAGGACATTTGTACAGTAAAAATGCCGAAATAAATTGGTTGAAAGTCTTTAAAATTATGGAAAAATTATAGAGATGCTTGTACATGTTTGTAAATACATGTGCACTATTTTTGCATATTAAAAATATATGAGGGAAAAATTGGGTATCAACAGGGGCTACAAGTGATGATCTCACTTTATTAAGACCAAAATGTTATCTTCCTAAAGGTCTAGTTTGGTGCCACGCGTCAAATGACGTGGCACACCAAGTCAAATAAAAAAAGTCAATGGTATCATGTCATGTGTGCAAGGAATGCCAAGTTAAATTAAAAAGGCCAATAAACCCGAGCCACATATGTAAGTGGCTTGTTTTGGCCAATCAAATATGGCATTGACACTCTTCAATCTAATAGGTCAGAAAGAGTTTTTTCTCATCACAACTCTTTCCTCCCACAACTATAAGTAGGGGTCTTCATAATCCATAAAAGACACTAGAATTTAAACAAAAATCAAGAAAGAGCTCGTGGAACTAGAGGCTGCATATTCCTTCGCAAGTGTCAAGTTTCAAGCTTCAAGCAATCAAGTTCAAGAAATCAATTTCGAGCTCAAGAACAAAGAACAAATCAAGATACAAGGAGTACGACTTTAAATTAAAGTTTGTGCTAGTTATATTCAAGATAATCGCTCGTGGAAAAAAATATATGATATGTTATGTGTCCAGTTATGCTTTGATGATGCAAACTTAACGTTAAGAACTAGATGGTGAACCTCTTCCACATCCTCAAGTGATCAAGAATAACAAGTCTCAAGTCGGGGACAAGTTGCAACAATTCAGAGTCAAAGAAACGACAGATGAAATAGATGGAGATCAGTTCCCTTATTGACCGTACTAAATCAACTCCCACAGCTATAAAGTTGTTGTAATTGCTCCTCTGCACGCACACAACAAGACCAATAGTGTAGCGTCACTTTATGGAATGCCTTTGTACCAAATACACTTGCATCATCCAAGTGACATCACTTGGGTAATATTAACATGAAGCAAAGCAGAAACAAGTCTCTTGCATATTCTAAAATCGATCAAGCTTTCTCTCAAGTGTGTCGCAATCTTACAAGTGACTCTCAAGACTTCAAGAACAAAGAACAACATAACGAAGGACTAGCTCATGCAATGAGTCATTACATGTCCTTAGTTGTGTTGCACATTTGTTAAAGTGGTTTACTTGTAATTTCTAGTTCGCTTAGTTAAGAACCAGTGTGTAGGAAACCATTTGTAAAACCATAAATCTTGTGTTTGTATCTTGGCTAGAGTTAGTCGAGTTGTAAGCTTTGTAATAGAGTTATTACAAAGGGCTTGTAATAGTGTTATTGCAAGTTAGTGAGGGATTACGAGTTTAATTCCTAGGTTACAATAGTTAGTAATCTGAAGTTTGCTCAGTAATTAAGTTGAAATCCAACAAGTGTAGGTCATGGTTTTTAATCCCGTGAGCTGGGAGTTTTTCACGTAAAACTCCATTATTTTATTTTCTTACTACTGTGTGTGTGTTCTGTGAGAACTAATAGAGAACCTAATTCTCTATATAGTTTAGTGGACCCTTAGTTTCTATCAATTGATATCAAAACAAGTTCTTTATATCAAGCTAACACCTAGGAGGGATCCTCATGGTTGCTCCACCAAACTTTGAGGAAGGTCAGTCCACTTACATACCACCAAGGTTCAATGGATAATATTATGGATGGTGGAAGGCAAAGATGCACGAGTTCATCATGGTGAAGATTCAGAGCTATGGGATGTTATCTGTGATGGTCCTTTCATTCCTATGAAGACCAATGGTGAACCACCAGTGACAATTCCCAAAAAAAGAAAGGAATACATTGATGCGTGCCGCAAGGCTATAGAGAAGAACTTTCGAGTAAAAAAGATCCTCGTCTGTGGAATTGTACTAGACGAAAATGATAGGATTGCTACCTGTCAATCTGCTAAAAAAATCTGGGAAGCTCTCCACATAACACAAGATGTTTCAAATCAAGTCAAGCAGTCGAAGATTGCTATGCTAACCATTGAGTATGAACTCTTCAGGATGATTCGTCCATTCAGGACATTCACACCCGTTTCACATCTATCATTAATAAACTTCATTATCTAGGAGAGATTATTCCAAGGAACAAACTTTTCAAAAAAATACTCAGTGTATTACCTAGTTACTGGGAAAGCAAAGTAAATTCTATTATGGAGACATAGGATCTGCAAAAGATGACCGTTGATGAACTCATTGGCAATCTAAAAACTTCTGAAATGAAAAAGAAGGATCATGAGAGAAGAGAGACCAAAAGAGAGAAGAACTTGGTCCTCAAGACAGACAACAACGACTCAAGTGGTGAACATGCTGATATGGCCTACCTGACAAAAAGATTTCAGAAAATGGTTCGAAGAAATGGATGTATTCCAAATAGGGGAAGCTCCAGTAAGACAAGAGGCTATGAATTATGTCATAAGTGCGGGAATCCAAGACATTTAATCAAGGATTTCCCTCTCCTCAATCAAGACCAGTACAAGCACAACATAAACAAAGAAGCCAAGAGGAACACTGTTCCTGACAAAAGATTTAAGAGAAAAGATGCCGCTGAAAATGTTGTGAAACATGCTCTTGCTGTATGGGGAGACTCTTCCAGCGAATATGGAGAAGATTATGAGCAAGGTGATAGCTCCACGATAGCAGTAGAAAGTGAAGCAGCTGAGTATGACTCTATTTTTACCCTAATAGCAAAATCGGACGAGGATGAGAAAGATACTGATGATGATGAGGTAAGCTTTTTGGACGTTCAAAGAAATTTGAATTCCTATTCTAAAAAGAAGCTTATATCCTTGGTTAATGTTCTAAATTGTGCATATCATAATATCATTAATGATAAGAATGTGCTAACTATGAAACTAGGATAAGTAGAACATGAGAGATATGATCTAGTTGTTGTTGTGGTCGATTTAAAAGAGATCATTGAGAGTTTAAAAAAGGAAAAAAATATCTTAACTGAGAAGATTTCAAACATAGATCATGAGAGAAAGAGATGAATTATTAGTAGTAGCTGTGGACCCAAAGGAAACAATTGAGGAACTAAAAAGGGAGAGCAGGCATGAGATCACTCAAAAGGGAAAGAAAGCTGCAAGTGAGGCACACCTTAGGCTTGAAAATAAGCTAAAATCAGTGAAATCTAGTCAGTGTGCCTAACTTGAGAGAAAGAGACAACTTCAGAAGATCTAAGCATAGTTAAGAATGACCTAGAAAAATCTCTTAAGTAGACCTGGTCCTCTGATGCAATCACTGCCATGTATAAGAATAATTGGGGAAACAGGCAGGGAATTGGGTACCAAAAGGAAAAGACTCCTTACAACCCACATAGCAAGTACATTATTGTACCTGATAACTTGATCTGCACTCACTGTGGTAAAACTAGGCATTTTAAAGAAACATGTAAAGTTAAATTTCAGTCCCAACAGAAAAATAAAGTTTTTGCTGAAAAATAACTACTGCTAAAGAACATGGTCCTTATATAAAAAAATTTGTGATGCCTACTTGGACAAAAAGAATTTTGATTCCTTTTTCCTCATTACAAGGGACCCAAACTTATTTAGGTTCCTAAGTCTAATCCTTGACTTCCTTGTGCAAGGAGCAGTAAAAGGAAGCACCCAAATATGATGTATGGATAGTGGTTGCTCGAGGCATATGACTGGAAGCACAAATGATTTCCTTTCACTCAAAGACCTACAAGGAGTGAGTGTATCCTTTGGTAATGGCACAAAGGTATACATTCTAGGAGTAGGAAGAATTGGGAAGTCCCTCTCTCACTCAATCTAAAATGTGTATTATGTGAACGGCTTAAAGTATAACTTACCGAGTGTTTTTGAAATCTGCAACAAAGGCAAAAAGGTAGAATTTGCATCAAAAACCTGCATAGTCACAAACCTCGTGACTGGTGAAGTGATCCTGATGGCAAAAAGATACAAAAACATCTATGTTGCTGAGTTTGAGTCCCTACACAATGGGAATCTCACATGTCTGAGTGATGTGAATGATGATGCTAAATTATGGCATAGAAGGTTGGGCCATGCAAGTTTTACGTTGTTGAACAAATTAGTCAAGAAGAACTTGGTTCGTGGACTGCCTAAGTCAAGCTTCAAATATCATAAGTTGTGTGATGTTGTGTAAAAGGAAAGCAAATCGGGTCCTTCTTCAAACCTAAAAATGAAGTAAGCACCTCAAGGACACTTGATCTCCATTATATGTATATATGTGGATCTACGAGAGTTCCAAGTATATGAGGAAAGAAGTAAATTTTCGTCATAGTGGATGACTAATCCAGATTCACATGGACCATGTTCCCCAAAACCAAAGATGAGACTTTTCTAGTGTTTGTTGCTTTTATTAAGAATATCTAAGTAAAGATGAGCCATAATATTGTGAGTATAAGATCTAGTCATGGAACAGAATTTGACAATGCAAAGTTCGACGAGTTCTATGCTGAAAATGGTATAAATCATAATTTTTCAGCTCCAAGAACACCCCAAAAAAATGGTATTGTAGAGAGAAAAAATAGGACTGTTGACGACATGTCTAGGACAATGCTAATTGACAGTGGTGTTGCAAAATGTTTTTGGGCAGAGGTAATTAATACTGCATTCTACTTGGTGAACATGTGTATGATCAGGTCCCTCCTGTACAAAACCGCATATGAACTGCTGAACGAGAGAAAACCCTAGCTAACACACTTAAGGACATTTGGTTGCAAATGTTTTGTCCTCAACAATGGTAAGGAAGCTTTGGGAAAATTTTATGCCACAAGTGATGAAGGAATATTTCTTGGATATTCATCACAAAATAAAGCTTACAAGGTGTGCAACAAAAGAACTCAATATGTTGAGGAAAGCATACATATGATCTTTGACGAATCACGCCACCTATTTGGAAGAGTTGCAAACGATAAGGCTGATCAAGATGGAGAGCTATCAAATTTTCCTAGTGAAGTCATTGATATGGCTAATAGAAAGGCTAACATGATAAGTTAGGTCAAGGAATCAAATGACAATGGTGCAGCTGAATCTCCAGCTGATGTAGAGGAACGTGGTCCCTCAATCACAATAACTGAAGCAGAGAACATAGTTGTTGATTTTGTGCAAGGAACACAGATATTGAGCTAATAAATAGAACTCATGCAATAATGAATCACATCTAGAAGAATTTGGATCCTCTCATTATAGGATTCAGGTGTCTAGCTGGAAGCATAAGAGTTCACATCCTCTTCAGAATATGTAAGAAACTGTACGTACACCAGACTGTATAGAGAACCGGGTTCTCTATGTATTTTCTCTGAAAATACTGATGAACCAAACTGTATAGTGATCTGGTCCTATATCAGTTTGGTACAGTGCTATCTACTGAACAAGTATGTAAATGATACACAAGATAAGTTCCCACTGTATAGAGAACTGAATTCTCTATAAGTTCCCACTATAAGCAACAGACTGTAAAACCAGCCAGTATAGGGAATCAAGTTCTCTAATTGTTCCTACAGTAGCTCGGTAGAAAATAAAGAACACAGAGGATTTTTACGTGGAAAAATCCCAACTCAAGGGGAAAAAAATTAGGACCACTTGTAGGCTTTCAAATTCACTAACTTGTAAACCCCTATTACAAGCCATTTTGTAATGACTCTATTACAAAGAATTCAACTAACTTGTGGTACTCTTACCACAATCCACTTTGTGATTCCCTAGTTACAAAGACTTTAACTAACTTGTGATGCTCTCACCACAAGCTACTTTTTCACTCTCTAGTGACAAAGACTTTAATCACTCTAACTTGTAATAACACTATTACAAGCCACTTTGTAACTCTCTAGTTACAAAGACTTTACAACTTGACTAACTCTAGCTAAGACACAAACTTAGAGGGCTTGTGATTTTGGGTTTCCTAAAAATAGCTTCTGAGAAAGCAATATAGGAGTTACAATGTAGAACAAATAACAAAGACTCAACAAAGCTAAAGACTTAAGATATCTTCAATCTTGGATCTGGTCCTTGAGGTTGAAGCAACATTGTACTTAAGAGAGGTTGTTTTTGCACTTGAGAGAGTATTTCTGTTTCTGATTATGAAAGTCTTGGAGAGGGATACCTTGTTTATTAACCCAGGTTTATATTACAAAAGACATCACCTTAGTGATGTCAATTCACAATGGTGATGTTCAATCTTGGTTAGTACATTCCCCTTCTCAATGGGAAGTGATTGCTGCACTGTCTGTTGTGCTGTTGCGTGTATAGTTACAGGAAGTCACTTTCTGCAGTTGTTTTCCAGTTATACAGTTGACTTATACTTCTGTAAGGGGAACACCAAGATATCAGATCCCTAATCTGGTTCGTGTGAATCTAAAGACACATTGCCCAGATTATCTTGAGTCGACTAACTTGAATGATTGTACCAGGCATGCTTCAGGTCCTTCATCTAGTTCTCTCATGAAGTAAGGTATTTTACCTTCCTTGATTTTGTTTGTGTATATGTGACATTACTTAAAATGATGTAAGCAAGGTAGTTAAAGAGCCTTACACAGAAAGTTGAGTGCCGTGATGTTCCTGTGCAGTAGCGTGTGCAGGCAGCAACTTTGCTGGAGAGTTAACTTTATACAGTCTCCTCGGGAACTGGTAAGGACCTGTTCCCTCTGTTGTTCCTTCTACTCTTCCTCACTTGAGTTATTGCTATCAGCTTTGAGTACCATGTTTTTTTTTTCTTTGGTTCTCTTATTTCACTATCTATCTTCCTCTTCATCTCGTAGGTCTTCAGATTTCAACCCAGCTCTTCTATGGTCAGCTCCTGTAGGTCCTTTGATTCGGTAATAGCATTCACCTTGCTTTTCCAAGGGCTGGATCCCAACCTGGAAATTTGTGATCTCAAGGTCTTGTAGATGTGTAACAGGTTCATTATCTTGTTCTGAATGATAAGTTTGTTAGGTCATCAAAACATAAAGTACTTGTGCCCAAGGTTCTTGTAACCTATCAATTTCCCCTTTTAATGACGTCAAACTTACAATTGATATTCCCCATGAGAAGATCTCCATATTGTTCCCCCTATGAATCAACCATATTCCCCATGAAAACTGAACCGAAGGAGCCAATCACAACTGGTTCCTCAAGACTGTTTGGCTAATCATCAAAACTCAAAGTACCATAACTTATAGATTTTCCCTTTTTTGATGATGAAAAAACCAGAATTAATATTCTTCTTGAGAACTAGATTCGTCACATGTTTCCTACGAATCAGACCTATAGTCAATATATTATTAGCAATGTTCCCTTTGCGAAGCAGAGCTATCTCTTGAGAACTAGAGAACCAGATTTCTCATATGTTTCCCTACATTATCAACAACGTTCCCCCTGCGAAGTAGATTCATCTTTCATGCACAGCATTCAATTCTTTTCCTCCTATGTTGACACCTATATAACTTCCCCTTTTGGTATCATCGAAAATAATAACAGAAGAAGTACTACTAAAAAGAAGTTTAGCAATGTTAACTCGGACCACTTGGGCGACACAGCATAAACAATAACAAGAACAACAAGTGAATGTTAGTGCACAACAATGCTCATAGTAGCATAATGATAATAACAACATAATGGTTTCAACAATACATAATACGACAATTTAAACAACTGAAGTACCAATGTCATCAAATATAGGGATCAAAAGAGTATAAGAATTCAAGGGAATTTGGAAGGAGTGAAAGACATGGATCACTAGGCTGGATAAAAAGTAAGGGGCTAAGGCTTTGATGAGGTTGTCCATTCGTTCATTTACTCTTCTTGATCAATGATCATATTCTCCCTCAGATCCTCCACCTGTTTCCTCAATCTTTCATTCTCGCCCTTCAGCTTAGCATTCTATTCTGCCAAGGGTCCTCGAGGACCATGTTCTCAACCTATCTAAGTAGGTTGAACCATCAATCAGATAACCAAGAATCTTCCCAAACTTCATCTCATCAATAATAAACTCAGTCCCATGCACATATAACATCATAGTATCACATAAAACCTAGAAGTTTTTTACTTCTTCTTCGGAAACATTAGGACTTGGAGGAACAACGAGGTGAATCTAGTTTTGGAACTTATTTCTCTACCAGACAGCACTCTTTGAGACTTCAAAGTCTTCTACTTCCAAACCTAATGGCTCAACCTTTTGGTTTTGTAAGGAACCAATTTCCTTACTTACACTACCCTTTCTATCCCTGAGCAGCCATGTCTCCCTTTTCTTCTTCTCAATATGTTTACCCTTATCATCTGTTGCATCTTTCTCAGCCAACCCCCCTCCCCTTATTTTTTTAAAAAATATTTCTCATAGGAAAAGATTTTATTTCATTCTCTCTTCCACAATCACATCAACAGCTTGATAACTAGGGATTTTGATGTGTTTCATGCTCCATCTTGCTTACGCTTTGATTATAAATTCTTACAAAATAGTCCCAAAAGGCTCATAAGTTGTGCTTGATTGCAGGTTGATCAAATAAGTGACGAGATGTCAAAGATCAGCTCAAAATGAGTAAAACCTGCACAAGTACCAAAGACAAAACAACTCAGGACAAACCGGCCTAGTACGGCCGCACTACACTTTGTGCGGTCCGCACTAGGGAGATTCAGAGACTGGATTTGAAGGCATCAAAGCAGTGTGGCCGCAGTACACATCGTGCGGTCCGCAATAAAGATACCACGACTACACTACCATTTTATGCTGTCCGCGGAAGCAAACTTTAGAGAGATGTCAAGTGCCTAGCTTCAAGCCTATGCGGTCTGCGGTCGTGTTTGTGCGGACCGTGCTAGATGCCTCCGTGGCCGCAGTCCATTATGTGTGGTCCGCGAAGCCTGGGTTCAGAGAATTGATTTTTCAGAGTCAAGAGCCTAGTGCGACCGTACATCATTTTTTGCGGTCCTCACTGACCCCGCAGGGGCATTTTTGTCCAATTTTTCTAACTTATTATAAATAGAAACTTTTTTCCATTTTTAGGGTATCAACTATTTTCCAGACTTGATCTGCACTCGTGAGAAGCCATTTTGTAGCCATTTTGGGCACTTTAACGTAGTTTTAGCAATTGAGTCATTATATTTACTTTAGTAATTTAATATTATGTCTTTCTCTTCATCTATTTATTTGATTTTCTCTTCAAGCATGAGTAGCTAAACCTATTAGCTAGGGTTGTGGCTCAACCCTAGTGTGGGTAATTGATGGGTGTTGTAATTTAGGGCTAGATTGGCTATGGATGTTTGTCATTTAGGTCAATTTTATGGTTTAATTTATGAATTAGTGATTGCAAACACTGGTTTGTGCTAAGCTGACTTGGTTCTTCTTGAGAAAGAGAGCCTAAGTCTCCAAAGTTGGCCCAACAAGGAATTGGGTGGACTCAAGAGAATTGATAGTCTCAATTAAAGGGTTAAACCTCGAGAGAATAATTACCCGACTTGACCTCTAGTTGTTTGAGCAAATTTGCCCACCCAATTGGTCTTGAGAAAGTCAATAAGGCAAAATCGTTCTCTCTACCGAGAGGTGTGAGAGTAGGTAAAATTGTGCAATGGTTATAGCATATTTCCCCAAACATGTCAATCGTGCCTTAGAAGCAACTACCCGTCAATTTGCCACCTAGGTGAAAGTCACTACCCTAGTGCCTTTTTATCCATTATATATAACTTGTAACAATTCTCATTTAGTATAATCAAGTTGTATTTATAATTAGTAGTTGATAATAGTATATTCTTAAAGAAAAATCCAAAAACGATTGGAAGTGATATTTGGAACAATTACATAACTCCACTCTAGATAGATACTCGACTCCCTTCCTAGCTCCCAGTGGAAATCAATCCCGACCCACAAATTGGGTAAAAGCTATTGCGACCCTCTTTCGCTAGTTTTTAGTGGTGTGGAGTAGGTAGCGATCACAGCTCACACCACTTCGCCATCAATCAGCCTACTTTTTACCAATCCTTTTTACTAATCGAAAGTTCGTTTATACACAGAACTCAGGGAGGAAAAGATCATCATTAAAAGTAACTTCATGAGAAGGACTTGAGGGATCCGGTCCCTTATTTAATCCTCACAGTTACCAATTTCTCCATCCTTCAAGGCTTCCATAAATCCAGCAACAACTTCATCCTCACACTCTAGAATATTAAATCTGCCATGTTCCCTTTTAGTTAAACTTCCATCAAAATCTACCAAAGAATTCTTGGGGTTTTGATTCTGATGGAGTTAGGGTTTTTGGAAAGTGAGAGAGTTGGGTTCACGCCTAGCATATTTGGAAAGAAGGATTGTTTTGAGACAAGGTTGATTTTGGTTTTGAAGAAGGGAATCAGTTTTATATGGGTGTGAGAAAGAGAAGTGCCCTTTTTTGGATAACAGGTCAATTCAGAAAAGGTTTAACATTTTGGACTTCAAAAGGTAGGAGGAGAGACAGGAGAAAGGAAGAAACAAATTAATGACATGACACTTCATGTCACGCACCAACCTCGGGAGGCACGACCGGCGCTCAATCAAGTGAACCCGACTGAGCAAGCCTTACCGAACACTTTCTACCCCGACTCAATCATGAATGCGGAACTCATGCCTTTGGTTAATTTGAACGATAATACACGGTGTATAACACATTACTGGTTCATTCCGTGTCATAAAGAGTTGCCATTCATAAGCTAGCTTCATGAATTCTACTAGAGTTACGGCTTAAGGAGATCACAGGTTTTAGGATTACAACATATACATATAGGGGACTCCCCAAAAACCCATACATAACCCACACTAGTGTCTTTGGAGCCTCTAAAGATACAACACATTAGCTTGACTATGCCGGCAACAAGGCCCCGGCTATACCTCAAAATGAAAAGCTGTAATAACAAAAGATACACCATGCAGCCCCATGGAAGAATAAGGGGCTCACCGAGACTTCGAGTAGATGAACGCTCCCCTACACACAGTCTGCATTGTCTGCTATGGGGCCACCTACAATCATAATACGAATGTAGCGCCCCCGGCAAAAAGGGGCGTCAGTACATTTGAATTGTACTGGTATGTATAACTAAACACCATTTTACTAGAAAGAACTATCAAATAGATACAAGCAATTAATACGGGCAAATCAAAGAAATAATTCATATAATTCTTCATACAATTTCCACAACACCGATTAGGGCAATCTTGTCACATGTTCACCACTGTTCTCATCACCACCGCCATCTCGAGCGGAGTCTGGTCACGACCCGACCAGCTAGGTCACCTCATTGGAGGCATTACTCCCAATCAATAATTCATTTCCTTTATTCGGAATTCAATATCAGCATATTACCACCATGTGTGCGGCATAGTGTCCGATCATGACCCGATCGGCTAAGTCACCTTCTTGGAGGCATTACTCGATTCTCATTTGTCAACACCTTCAAATCTTTTGTCCACACATATCATAACAATTCCTGGGCACTCATGGCCACCACCATCACATCATTTTCCCTTTCCAACATTCGTTTTACAAGTTATGATCATAGACACATATATCAAAGATAACTCAAGTTGCAATCACAAATAGTGAGCACATAACTAGCATGAATAATTCTTTGTTTCAGTGTCGGCTTATAGCCCAATTATTTCAACAAATAATTATACTTTTCATCATTCTCTAATTATCAAGCTTGGCACGTTATTCACATTGAGGCACAACAAATAATGATACTTTTCATCATTTTCTAATTATCAAGATTGGCACGTTATTCACATTGAGGCACATCCTTCACGAATATGTATAGATAAATGTAAATCAATTAATTTTGCAATAACAATCGATACACTAATCAATTCAACTTTTACCACACGTTCGTAAGCACCAACGGAGCTCGATTTCTAATAGAAGGGGGTTTTAGCCATACATACCTCAATAAGGTTGTTCCTTACTCTTTTCAAATTTCCGGAACTCTTAGTGCTTCAATCTATTGAGCAAGAAATTTCGAATTAAAAATTGAGAATTAGAGACGAAACTGAAGTTCTAGCTTGGCTCGAGCATGTCATCAAACACTAAAGGTGCATTGTGATCTTAGGCCCTTTTTTGTAAGGAATTTCTATCATGTTATACCCCCAATTGCCTCCTTTTTAATTTTACTACTTTTCAATACTCTATGGTGGCATGCATGCAAGAGATTCATTCTCATACCCATGAATTACTTCCCTAAAGACCCCATATGGCTAAGTATACAAATATGAGCTGAGGTGATGGAGCCTTACCTCTTGGAATGAAGATCAGGAGCCTTCACTTGATTTTCTTAAATGATTTGGCCCAATCTTATGAAATAATTTGATGGGAGACTGTCCCTCTCTAAGAAACCTCTTCCTCTCTCTAGAATTGCTCAGATGAATGTTCAAAATGAGCTAGAACATCAGTTATATCGATAGGGAAGTCGGGTTAAAAATTAGAAAATTGGAGCCCCGAGTCAACTATGCGGTCGCATCTGCGATCGCAGAGTAAACATGTGGTCCGCATAATGGACCGCAGAATGCTCCCCAAAAACTAAACATTCTGACTCGGTCTGCGGTAATAATGCAGTCCGCATTCATGTTCTGCGATCGTAAATTGCACCGCAGAACTGACCTTCGCAAATTCAAAGGAAAATATGCGACGACTTATGCGGCCCGCATTTTTGATTATGCGACTGCATTTCGACCGCATTTCTGTCTTCAATTTATCCAACATTCTGCCTCACTCTGCGGTAGGTATGCAGTCCGCATTTCGATTATGCGATCGCATTCTGACCGCATTTCTGACTTCAATTTTATCCAACATTCCGCCTCACTCTGCGGTAGGTATGCGGTCCGCATTTCAATTATGCGACCGCATTTCTGACTTCAATTTTATCCAACATTCTGCCTCACTCTGCGACAGGTATGCGGTCCATATTTCAATTATACGACCGCATTCTGGACCGCATTTCTCGCGTTTATTGTGGAAACTTTATTCTTGACTTTTTAATGCATCATTCAATCCAAAAAGGTCCGCGCCGCGGCGAGCTTACTCGCCGCGAAGCATATTTACTAATTTATAACACATGATCCTAACTTGGCACCACGGGATCCGGGTTTTTGAGTTGGGATTTCACGGGGCCTTACACTTCAGTAGCTTAAAAAGCATATAAGTAATGAAGATACTACTAACCTGGGTCACAAGAACCAGGTTCCTTGATGGTTTTTGAAAATTTTGAGCAAGGACTCCTAGAAGTGCAAAGTTACTATTACTTGTTTTTGACCTGAAACTGCCATATGTGTATACCTGTAACAGTATAGATTTGAGTTAGATGTCATCGAAAAACACTTTTTAGCATTGTACCTTTCCTTATTAACATAGTCAATCATCAAGGGACCAGGTCCTCAGTTGAGCTTGATCAACCCCAACTCTAGACGATTTTTTTCAAAAAGTTCCTTACTCAGCCCCTTGGTGAATATGTCTACCATCTGATCCTTCATCTTTCAGAACTTCATACAAATTAGAACCTTTTCAATATTGACCCTGAGAAAGGCAACTGTAACATATTCTGCTTCAGCTATTAAGAGAGCTACTGAATTTTGTTTCCTTGTACCTCACGAGATAAAACATGATCCAAGGAAATGAGCCATTCCAGATGTGCTTTTCCTGTTCAACAAATAGCCTGCATAATCAGCGTCAACATAGCAATCAAGTCAGAGTTATCAACCGAGGGATAGTAAAGAACCAGGTCTTGCATCCCTTTGAGATATCTTAGGATTCTCTTGGCAGCTTTCAGATGAGATTCCTTTGGATTGTATTGAAACCTGTCACACAGACCCAAACTAAAAACAATATCTGGTTTCCTACAGAAATGACCATATGATACCTCTATACATAGTCTGATGTATAGGGGAACCAGGTTCATCCAGTCTAGAAAAGTAGCTGTGGCGACGAGAGTGTTAATGATTTTGATGTCTCGATGTCAAATCTCTTTAGCAGCTTCTTGCTTCACTTGTACATCTAGAACAAATTCAGTTCCCCCATCGTACTCATTTCTAACTCACTTCCCATGAGTTATGCACATTCTTCATATTGGGAGTCAACTGTTGCTTCAAAGATGATTCCGTCAACATAGATCTGCACAATGAGTAGGTTCCTTCCTGATTTTTTTACACTAAGCATGGGGAGCCTGGCTTCCATAATAGTTTTATTAGTAGGCTGTGGAACCAAGTTCCACATACTGTTCCTCTCAAATTGACGGAGCTCTTCTTACATAGCTATAATCTAGTTAGCATCTTCCAATGCTTCCTTGATATTCCTAGGCTTTATTTGAGAGAGAAAGGCTGAGAAGGCAAGTGAGTTTCTTATCTTTGATATGGTTTGAGTTTCTCAGCAGCTGAAGTTCCATGTATCTACAACTCCATTTTCTACTTCAGATACTGTGATTGAGGGACCAGGTTCCTCTATGTCGGCTAGCGTCTCATCTTCAGTTCTGAGGAATAAGGTGCATGTAAATCTAGAGTAATTATCCATACTGACGAGAATATGCACCTCTTTCCTCCTCTATTTGGCATCGTCATAGGTCCACATAGATCCATATGGAAGAGATCACGTGGACTTGAGATACTACTTCCTTTTTGGGCTTGAAAAAGGATCTGACTTGCATTTCTTTTACACATGACTTACACACCCTGCGATCCTTGAAGCTTGATTTGAGCAGACCATGAACCAGTTACTTCTTGACTATTTTGTTCAGTAGCATAAAACTTGTATGACCGAGCCTTCTGTGCCATAACTCAACATTATCATTAACATCACTCAGACAACCAAGATCCCCCTACCACAGATTTGGGAAATACCCAGCAGAATCTCTTAGAGGACCAGGTACTCTATTGTTCAATGGTATTATACTATTCCTGATCCTTCCAACTCCCAGAATGTATCCCTTTTTGCCATTTTCAAAGGATACACTCCCTCCTTGCAGGGCCTTTAGTGAAAGGAAATCATTTGTTCTTCCAGTTATGAGCTTCGAGTAGTCGCTATCCATGTTCCAGTGTTGACTACTCCCTTTCACCGTTCCCTGCACAATTAAGTCATTGATTAGACTTAGGAACCCAAGCATAATTATAGAGCGGGCGGATCAAACTTCTTTTTTCCTATGCAAGCAATACATATTTTCTTTTTAGGAACCAAATTCCTAATCAGTACGCCTTTTTTCAACAAAGACTTTGCTTTTCTTGCACAGACTAATTTTTAACTTTACAAGAGTCCTTATACTAAACGGTTTGACCACAGTGAGTGCACAACCTACTATCAGCCATAGTCACATACTTCCTATGGGATTATAGGAGGTTTTAGCCTTTTCGAACCTGATACCTTGCCTATTTCCATCATTATTCCTGTACATAGACGTTATTAAATCAGATGACCGGGTCCATTTAAGTGACTTATCAAGATCATTTTAACCCTTTTTAAATCATCCTGAAGTTGTCTATTCTTTTCAAGCTCAGCAACAAGACTTGTTTTAATTTTCTTAAGCTCACTCTCAAGCTCAAATTGAGACTTCTTTCATTGTCATCCTCTTCAACCTCATCGGACTGAGCCATCAATGCAAACAATTAATCATCTTCATTTTGCATTGCTATCATGGAGCTGCTTCTTGCATCTGGTTCCCCTTCTAATTCACTGGAGGAGTCTCCCCATATGGCAAGAGCTTGCTTTACAACATTGTCAACTATACTTTTTCGGCTGAATCATTTGTTAGGAACTGGGTTCCTTTTTGCTACTTTGTTAGAGTTGTGTTGTGATGCTCTTATTTCAGAAATGGGCAGTCTTTGATGAAGTGTCCAATCTTTCAACACTTATGACGGCAATCATTTCCTTGGAATTTCTGCTGGAACTTCTTTTCTTTGGGATCACACCATTTTTGCGACCTATTTTCTAAAATCTTTGTGGTCTATTGGTTTATTGACTTTCCTCAAAGTTTTGTGGAGCAACCATGTAGATCCTTTCTTGGTTTTAAATTTTTAGAAAGAATCTGCTCTGATACAAATTGTTAGAAACTATGCATCTACCGGACTGTATATAGAACCAGGTTCTCTATGTGTTTCCTCTGAAAATACTGATGAACCAAACTGTATAGCGATCTGGTCCCATATAAGTTTGGTACAGTGCTAACTACTGAACAAGTACGTAAATGATACACATGATAAATTCCCACTGTATAGAGAACCGAATTCTCTATAATTTCCCTCTGTAAGCAACAAACTATAAAACCAATCAATATAGAGAATTAGGTTCTCTAATTGTTCCTACAGTAGCTCGACAGAAAATAAAGAACAAATAGGATCCTTACGTGGAAAAATCCCAACTCAAAGGGAAAAAACCACAACCTACACTTGTAGGCTTTCAACTTCACTATATTGTAAACCCTTATTACAAGCCACTTTGTAATGACTCTATCATAAAGAATAAAAAAACTTGTGGTACTCTTACCACAAGCCACTTTCTGACTTCTTAGTTACAAAGACTTTAACTAACTTGTGATGCTCTCAACACAAGCCACTTTATCACTCTCTAGTGACAAAGACTTTAATCACTCTAACTTGTAATAATACTATTACAAGCCACTTTGTAACTTTGTAGTTACAAAGACTTTACAACTCGACTAACTCTAGCCAAGACACAAACTTAGAGGGTTTGTGATTTTGGGTTTCCTAAAAATAGCTTCTAAGAAATCAAGATAGGAGTTATAATGAAGAATAAATAACAAAGACTCAACAAACCTAAGGACTTAAGATATTTTCAATCTTGGATCCGGTCCTTGAGGTTGAAGCAGCTTTGTTCTTGAGAGAGGTTATTCTTGCACTTGAGAGAGTATTTCTGTTTCTGATTTTACAAGTCTTAGAGAGGGATGCCTTTGGTCTTGCACCAGGTTTATATTACAAAAGACATCACCTTAGTGATGTCAATTCACAATGGTGATGTCCAATCTTGGTTAGTACATGCCCCTTCTTAATAGGAAGTGACTGTTGCACTGTTTGTTTTACTATTGGATGTACAATTGTAGGTAGTCACTTTCTGTAGCTGCTTTCCAGCTGTACTGTTGACTTATACTTCTACAGGGGAACACCAAGGTATCAGGTCCCTAATTTGGTTCCTGTGAATCTAAAGACACACTGCCCAGATTATCTTTAGTCGACTAACTTGAATGATTGTACCAGGCATGCTTCAGGTCCTTCATCTGGTTCTCTCATGAAGTAAGGTGTTTTACCTTCCTTGATTGTGTTTATGTTTACATTACTTAAAATGATATAAGCAAGGTAGGTAAAGAGCCTTCCACAGAAAGTTGAGTGTTGCGATGTTCCTGTGCAGTAGTGTGTGCAGGCAACAACTTTGCTGGAGAGTTAACTTTATACAGTCTCCTCAGGAACTGGTAGGGACCTGTTCTCTCAACTGTTCCTTCTACTCTTCCTCACTTGAGTCATTGTTATTATCTTTGATTACCGGGTTCTTTTCTTTCTTTGGTTCTCTTCTTTTATTGTCTATCTTCCTCTTCATCTCGTAGGTCTTCAAATTTCCAACCAACTCTTCTATGGTCAGCTCCTGCAGGTCTTTTGATTTAGTAATAGTATTCACCTTGCTTTCCCAAAGGCTGTATCCCAACTTGGAACTTTGTGATCTCAAGGTCTTGTAGATTTGTAACGGGTTCCTTATCTGGTTTTAAATGGTAAGTTTGTTAGATCATCAAAACATAAAGTAAAGTACTTTTGCCCAAGATACTTCTAAGCTATCAGAATGTAAACACTCCTTTTGAGGGATTCAGACTAGATCAAAGTCAAGAAACTCACTTTCCTTCTCAGCCTTTCTCTCTTAAATTGAGCCAAAAATATCAAGGAAGAATTGAAAGATGCTGACTAGATTACTGCTATGCAAGATGAACTCCATCAATTTGAGAGGAGCAACATATGACACCTGGTTCGTCGACCTGTTATGGGAACAATGTGGGTATTTAGAAACACACTTGATGAGCTTGGAAACATAACAAGGAACAAGGCAAGGCTAGTAGTTCAATGCTACAATCAAGAAGAAGGGATAGACTATGATGAAACTTTTTCTCCAGTTGCTCGAATGGAGGCCATTAGAATCCTCATTTCCTTTGCATCTCATATAGAGTTCAAATTGTTCCAAATGGCTATTAAAAGTGCATTTCTGAATGGTTTTCTAAAAGAAGAAGTCTTCAAGCAACCGCCTGGCTTTGAATGTTATGAACATCTTGAGTATGTATTCAAACTTGATAAGGCTTTATATGGACTGAAGCAGGCTCCTCGTGCATGGTATAAAATGTTGTCCAAATTCCTTGTTGAAAATGTATTTAGAAGAGAAAAGATCGACTACACCTTATTTATGAAGAAATGAAGGAGGAACCTCCTCATTATGCAAGTCTATGTTGATAAAATCATCTTTGGTGCAACAAATGATTCTCTGTGTGAAGAGTTTGCAAAGTTCACAGGAAAAGAGTTGAGATGAGCATGATGGGGAATTAAATTTCTTCTTAGGTTTGCAAGTTAAGAAAACTCAACGGGGCACAATGATAAGTAATCTGAGGTACATCAAAGTGCTTCTAAAGAGATTTGAGATGGAAAGTTTCAAAGGTCATTGATACCCCTATTACCGCTGCCACTCATTTGGACACGGATGGACCTGGTTCTTCGGTGAACGAGACCATGTACAAAGGTATCATTGGGCCACTCTTATATCTCATAGCAAGCACACTAGATATCATTTTTAGTGTGGGACTGTGTGCCAGGTTTCAATCTAATCCAAAGGAATCTCATCTGAAGATAATCCTAAGGTATCTCAAAGGACGCATGACCTGGTTCTCAACTGTCCCTCAAGAGATAATTTCGACTTGATCGGGTATGCTGACGCTGATTATCCTTGTTATCTAGTAGATATGAAAGGCACTTTTGGTATGACACACTTTTCTGGTATCGTGACTAATTTCATGGGGTACAAGAAAACAAAACTCAATGGCTCATTCAACTACAGAAGCTGAGTATATGGCAGTTGCTTTTTGTTGTGCTCAATTGTTCTAGATCAAGCAACATCTAGAAGATTTTGGTGTGTCTTCTAATTGTGTGGAAACACCAATAATCTCAACATGGCAAAAAATACCGTTCAGGATAAGAGAATAAAGCACATTGATGCGATATCATTCCTCGGAGATAATGTTGAAAATGGGCTTATATGCATGAAGTTTTACAGTACAGAGGATCAAATTGCAGATACCTTCACCAAAGCACTAAGCAGAAAGCACTTTGAAAAGAATCGTTTGGCACTAGGGTTGATCAAATCAAGTTGAGGACCTGGTCCCTCAATGATGGACTATGAAATAAATGAACAGGTAAATTGGCTAAAAGTGTTTTCTGGAAAGGTCTAGCACATTTTTATACCATTATAGGTAGACATGCACGGCGATTACAAAGCAAACAAGAAACTAATGGTTTCACTTTGGCAAAAGAATGAGGCTCACATTTACAAAATCTGTCGGGGAACCTGGTTCCCTTAATACAGGTTTGTAGTTGTTTTGTACTCTCATGCATAATTTTTTAATGGCTAAAAAGGGTGCCACGTCATTAAAATATCAGTTTCTCCTTTATCTTTTTTTTTGGAACCCAAGCGTCCTACCCGTTACGAAACGACCAGCCTACCTAGAAAATCAATACCTATTCCTAGATGGTCCCTGACCCTCCTTTAAATAAATCCAAACAATTTCACTCTCATAACTATTCACATAAAAAGACAAATCTTCCCCTTTCTCTCAACAACCAACACTCTCTTTTTCTATAAACTTTTACTACACTTCTCCATGTCTGAAATCTAGAAGCCACAAATGTCCCAAGTATTGTCCCCACTGTGGCTTCATCTATTGAAGCACTGGTGAAAGATTCTAAGTCACCTATTCCACCCAGTCCAAACCCTAAGCAAAATTCTCAACCACCCACTGTCTCTTCTCCAACCCAATCAAGTTTTGGTTCTCATCGGAGTCGCAAGACTTCGAACCCCAAGAGGTTTGTAGCTATGACCTCTCCTTCTGCCTCGCCGAAAAAATTGGCCGAGGGAGAAACAGTGGAGGGAGAATAAAATCAAGAAGTCTCCAGTCTGCAAGTGGAAGAGAATCCTAAGGCACAACAAGGTGTGGTTCGCAATGGATAACAATGACTACACTAGGCCTTGGTTTGAATGTCGTCGATTCTGTAGGTAATACTCTTCTTGTGCCTCCTGAGTTTACTTTGGGGTTAAAAGAACAAGAATCCATGGAGAATATGTTGTGAATAGCTGCTGAGGGAAGTTTGGTGGGTGGTTATGACAGTGTGTCTGAAACCCATGGATCTTAGGGGGGAGGTGATAGTCTACAGGTAGAGGGTAGGGAATGGGTTCTTATAAAAAATCTAGCACTTGAAAGTAAAACAGGGGAACCACATGAGGTACCTGATCCCTCTGCCCAAGAAGAGCCCTCTGTTCCTACTTGGGATGAAAACCCCTATTCTCCAAAAGAACCCCGTGTCGGCACTGATCCCGCTCCCTCTCATCATTTATATGCTGAGCTATTAACATTTTGCCCTGAGATGAGATCTCTATCAGAGGAAGAGAATGAGGATAGTGAAGAAGACTATGACAATGTGGCTCTTGCAAGCTTCATTAGTGCTAGGAGTATAAAAGAAACTCCCAAGGAGACCACTCCTAAAAGACCTACTACTAGGCTGCAAAAGAAGGAATCTTTTGTATCAATTCTAGGGAAAAACAAAGATGAAAAGAAGAAGAAGAGATTGGTAAAGGATGGAAAGTTTGTGAATGAGAATGTAGTGCCTCCAGCACTGGTTGTTGACATTGATGATGAGGTAAATGAGGAATCTAGTTCCTTAGTTCATAAGTCCTCCAAAAAAACCTATAGTCCCAGAATCCAGGAAGGAGTCATTTGTGAGTGTGATGGAGTTTAGCAATGTTGAGGTTGAAAAGTCTGGTGAGAAAGTAGCTGAGGAGTCTGGTGAAAAAGTGGCTGAGGAGTCTGATGAGAGGATGTTTGAGAAATTTGTGTTTAATAAATCTATAGTCAAAGGAAAAAATGTGAGAAAATAGTGAAATGGAAGGCTGGTTCCAATTAGGAACCTGGTTCCTCCAAGAAGTCCAAGGTAGGTGTGGCCAAGGATGAGGGAAGGGAAAATCTAAGAAAACAAAAGGTGTTGTAAGGCAGAACATTTGCCCCTGATATTCTAGACACGCCTGGGATGTGCCAACTGATGGAGATTTGTGAGTTTCAATAGTGGACACATCCGTTCACAAATAAGAATCCTAAGGTTTATGAGGCAGATGTGCATAGTCTTTATGCCGACCTTTTCACACTAGAGGATGACAACATCTGCATGGAGGTGAATAGTGTTGACTTTTTGATGGATGTTGCTGTGTTGGAAACCATTTTGGGGGTGCCTACTGGCGGAATATCCTCCATTGAGGGGACTTGTTCTTCAAATTTCAGAAATGCCATGTTGAAGGATAATGCAGTACATGAATGGGAACGGGTACACAAAAAGGTCCTCCTTCTAGGGTACTAACTATTATTTGAAATGGTAAATAAGTTTCTGCTCCATATGCAGAAAGATGTTAGATTACGTCACGAGCAGACTTGTTTTTCATGGAAGCACTAAATGCCTATAAACTTGCCTTGTCTCATGATAGAACATATGAAGAAAGTGATAGATTTTAAGTATGGTAATCATGGGTTGCCGTATGGGTTCCTAATCAGCAAAGTATTTAACTTCTTCAAAGTACCTTTGGGAAAGGCTACAATGGGTACTCGTAAGCAAAACTTCTCCAAAACCACCTTATAAGAGTATGAGTGCATCGATAAGAAAGGAGAGGCTAGCAGCAATTCCACTATCTGTTAACCAATTGAAGCTCAGAACACTGCCACTGAAGAGATAAGGAAACTGAAGGCAAGGAATGCCATTCTCAAAGGTCAGCTTAGTCAGGCCCATGCGGCATCTAGTTCCAGCAGGTCACAAGGCACAGAGGTTGCCTACCTTATGAAAGAAAATGCTGATCTCAAGAAACATGTCGAGGACCTGAAGGAGAGGTTGGTTAACGAGCAGGTGTCAGCAAATGCTCGAATGGACATCCTCCTTAGAACCCTTTCCTCTTCATCTGTGGCTCACACTTCCAGTGATTCTTAAATTCATCCCATTCCAAGTGTCAAGTTCAAGTTGTCTATCCTCTGTTTTGATCTCTTCTGGTTGAATATGTTTAGTGGACCGGTAATTGTTTTTAGTTGTTTTAATTTGTGGATGTTTATGTAACAATGGTACTGCTCCCTGTTTATTTTCAAAATTAATGAATATCCCTACCTTTTGCTATGCATACTTTGCTCTTATGCCATGTTTCTAGCCATGTCTGTGTGCACACATGTGTCATGAGTTAACCGGACTAGACTTCTTTTTGCTTGTTTCTTGTGACTAATCTTTTTATGATACCAAAAAGGAAAAATTAATTAAGGGGGAACAAGTTCAGGGGGAATACAGGAAATATGTATGATAATCTAGTTTTCAGAGGGAACTTCAATTACAAGTTTGTCATTATCAAAAGGGAGAAAACCGATAGGTTATGTGTTCTGTTATGTTTTGATGATCTAACAAACTTAATATTATGAACCGGATGGGGGACCTGTTCCACATCCTCAAGTGCTCAAAAACAAGTCTCAAGTCGGGGACATATTTGAACAATTCAAAGTCAAAAAATGGCAGAGGGAACAGATGGACATCAATTCCCTTGCTGACTGTACTAAGTTAACTCTCCACAACCGTAAAGTTGTTGCAACTATCCCTATGCACGCACACAATAAGGCCAACAGTGCAACATTCACTTTATGGGGTATGTCTTTGTACCAAATAAGCTTGAATCATCCAAGTGACATTACTTGAGTAATATTAACATGAAGCAAAGCAAAAACAAGTCTCTTGCACATTCCAGAATCGATCAAGATTTCTCTCAAGTGTGCCGCAATCTTGCAAGTGACACTCAAGGCTTTAAGAACAAAGAACAACATGACGAAGGACCAGTTTCCTACATTGAGTCATTACATGTCCTTAGTTGCGTTGTACCTTTGTTAAAGTGATTTACTTGTAATTCCTACTTCTCTTAGTTAAGAAGATGTGTGTAGGAAACCGTTTGTAAAATCATAAACCTTGTGTTTTTGTCTTGGCTAAAGTTAGTCAAATGGTATGCTTTGTAATAGAGTTATTAAAAAAAGGCTTGTAATAGAGTTATTACAAGTTAGTGAGGGATTAAGAGTTTAATTCTTAGATTACAATAGTTTGTAATCTGAAGTTTGGTCAGTAGTGAATTTGAAATCCTACGAGTGTAGGTCGTGATTTTTAATTCCGTGAGCTTGGAGTTTTCCAAGTAAAACCCCATTGTGTTATTTACTTACTGTTGTGTGCGTGTGTTCTGTGGGAACTAATAGAGAACCTAGTTCTCTATATAGTTTGGTGGACCCTTAGTTTATAGATTCAAGATCAAGCTCAAAGGCCGTTAAATTTATTTACTGTTAAAAAGAAGAATCTGAGGAATCATAGAGATTGCAACACTCATATTACTTGAAATCAAGTACTACAATTATTATAATATTTTTGGGTCTCGATAATTTTCTTGACGCAAATTTATTATCTACATTTTGTTATTAATATTTGTTGACGAGTTAATTTTATCTATGGTCATTAAACTTTTGCGTTTGTTACTTAAAAATCACTTTTTTTTGTTACATAAAAATCATTCAACTTTGTGTTCATTACACAAAAGTAACTTTTCTTTCTTTTGTTACACAAAAATTATTTTACTTTGCTCTAGTTATCACAAAAGTCATACTTTTACTTGAAAAGTCTATTATGCCCTTGACATTAGGGCTGGACATAATTTGATAAATACCGAATTACCATACCGAAACCGAAAATTTTGGTATTTGATTTAAGTTATTTAAAAAATTGGTATTAGGTATGGTATTTGGTATTTTAAATAAAATATCAAAATACGGATATTGTACCGAAATATATATTATATTACACAAAATACATATTATCAATTATAACATAAATATAAAAAATCTAAAATTGTACTTTCCTTTATTCTCAAAGTTCATCAACTAACTCTAAACAAGTAACAAGGCATTTATAATGATCAAATATTCTTTTATATACAATTTTCTCTATTTCGGTCGATATTTGCTAGTTTTGGACAAAATTTTTGTCAACAAATATTTTCAGTTTNTATATATATATATATATATATATATATATATATATATATATATATAAATATATAAAACACATATTATCAATTATAACATAAATATAAAAAATCTAAAATTGTACTTTCCTTTATTTTAAAATTTCATCAACTAACTCTAAACAAGTAACAATGCATTTCTAATAATCAAATTTTCTTATATATACAATTTCTCTATTTGGGTCGATATTTTCTGTTATGTTTTGATGATCTAACAAACTTAATATTATGAACCGGATGGGGGACCTGTTCCACATCCTCAAGTGCTCAAGAACAACAAGTCTCAAGTCGGGGACATATTTGAACAATTCAAAGTCAAAAAAATGGCAGAGGGAACAGATGGACATCAATTCCCTTGCTGACTGTACTAAGTTAACTCTCCACAAATGTAAAGTTGTTGCAACTATCCCTATGCACGCACACAACAAGGCCAACAGTGCAACAGTCACTTTATGGGGTATGTCTTTGTACCAAATAAGCTTGCATCATCCAAGTGACATTACTTGAGTAATATTAACATGAAGCAAAGCAAAAACAAGTCTCTTGCACATTCCAGAATCGATCAAGATTTCTCTCAAGTGTGTCGCAATCTTGCAAGTGACACTCAAGGCTTCAAGAACAAAGAACAACATAACGAAGGACCAGTTTCCTACATTGAGTCATTACATGTCCTTAGTTGCGTTGTACCTTTGTTAAAGTAATTTACTTGTAATTCCTACTTCTCTTAGTTAAGAAGATGTGTGTAGGAAACCGTGTGTAAAACCATAAACCTTGTGTTTTTGTCTTGGCTAAAGTTAGTCAAATGGTATGTTTTGTAATAGAGTTATTAAAAAAAAGGCTTGTAATAGAGTTATTACAAGTTAGTGAGGGATTAAGAGTTTAATTCTTAGATTACAATAGTTTGTAATCTGAAGTTTGGTCAGTAGTGAATTTGAAATCCTACGAGTGTAGGTCGTGATTTTTAATTCCGTGAGCTTGGAGTTTTCCAAGTAAAACCCCATTGTGTTATTTACTTACTGTTGTGTGCGTGTGTTCTGTGGGAACTAATAGAGAACCTAGTTCTCTATATAGTTTGGTGGACCCTTAGTTTATAGATTCAAGATCAAGCTCAAAGACCGTTAAATTTATTTACTGTTAAAAAGAAGAATCTGAGGATTCATAGAGATTGCAACACTCATATTACTTGAAATCAAGTACTACAATTATTATAATATTTTTGGGTCTCGATAATTTTTTTGACGCAAATTTATTATCTACATTTTGTTACTAATATTTGTTGACGAGTTAATTTTATCTATGGTCATTAAACTTTTGCGTTTGTTACTCAAAAATTACTTTTTTTGTTACATAAAAACCATTTAACTTTGTGTTCATTACACAAAAGTAACTTTTCTTTCTTTTGTTACACAAAAATTATTTTACTTTGCTCTAGTTATCACAAAAGTCACACTTTTACTTGAAAAGTCTATTATGCCCTTGACATTAGGGCTGGACATAATTTGATAAATACTGAATTACCATACCGAAATTGAAAATTTTGGTATTTGGTTTAAGTTATTTAAAAAATTGGTATTAGGTATGGTATTTGGTATTTTCAATAAAATACCAAAATACGAATATTGTACCGAAATATATATTATATTACACAAAACACATATTATCAATTATAACATAAATATAAAAAATCTAAAATTGTACTTTTCTTTATTCTCAAAGTTCATCAACTAACTCTAAACAAGTAACAAGGCATTTATAATGATCAAATATTCTTTTATATACAATTTTCTCTATTTCGGTTGATATTTGCTAGTTTTGGACAAAATTTTTGTCAACAAATATTTTTATTTTTGTATTTCTGAGTACTTTAATTAAAATAAAATACC
>MU764077.1:0-18924 GCA_026770625.1 Nicotiana glauca | reverse complement strand
TATATATATATATATATATATATATATATATATATATATATATATATATATATATATATATATATATATATATATATATATATATAAACACATATTATCAATTATAACATAAATATAAAAAATCTAAAATTGTACTTTCCTTTATTCTAAAATTTCATCAACTAACTCTAAACAAGTAACAATGCATTTCTAATAATCAAATTTTCTTATATATACAATTCTCTATTTGGGTCGATATTTGCTAGTTTTGGATAATTTTTTTGTCAACAAATATTTTCAGTTTTGTATTTTTGAGTACTT
Organism: Nicotiana glauca; assembly: GCA_026770625.1. Taxonomy (NCBI): domain Eukaryota; kingdom Viridiplantae; phylum Streptophyta; class Magnoliopsida; order Solanales; family Solanaceae; genus Nicotiana; species Nicotiana glauca. Next base: position 18,624 of record MU764077.1, on the reverse strand, counting down.
TAATTAAGAATGTTAGAGTGTATGGCTCTATGCACTAGTTGGTATTCAAACTAATAAACGAAAGTTACCGAACCGAATAAACCAAAACCGAACCATACCGAATTTAATTAGGTATGGTATTGGTATAGGATTAAAAAATCGAATACCGAAAATACTAAACCGAAAATGTCTAAATACCGTACCGTACCGATGAACACCCCTACTTGATATTATATAAACCTTCATATTTATGTAATACCTTCTATATTATATACTATATAATATATTTTTAAATATATATTTTATTTATAAATAAGATAAGTTAATATTATTTTTATAACATATTCATGTATTTAATATTTTCTTAACGTTAATTTTTAAAATAAATTTGTAGCGTTATTAAGTTTGTCAGTAGCTTTAATATATATTAGTAGAGAAATAAATCGGCAAGTAAATTTTCGTGAGAAAAGTCGCAAGTAAACAAACAAAGAAAATGAGAAATCATATGTTAATCTGTAGGAAAATCCCTAGGTACTACATGCGAATTTAGCTTGGGATATTTTCTTTGGGATTTACTTGGGCAATTGATTATTTGAGAAATTACACTACTAGAAATTCGAAAAAAAATTGTTCATAAAAATTTACCAAAGTTGGTTGATAATGGCCAATAACTATCCAAAACGCGACCATTGACATGTGTGTGGTATTTTGAAGGTCAGAAGGGCATACAGACCGAAGTTGGTCGGTAATTTCCGACCAACTTTGGTCGGTCAATTAAATTCAAAAAAAGGAATTCCTGAAAAGAAGTTTTTTTAACGCTACTAATATATCTTGAAAATTAAAATTAAGAAAAAAAATAAAAAAATATTAAGTTATTTTATTTATAAAGAAAATACATCGTTAAAACTTAAAAATATATTATATAGTATATAATATAGAAGGTATTACATAAATATGAACGTTTATGTAATATCAAGGGCATAATAGATATTTCAGTTTAAAATGTGACTTTTGTGATAACTAGAGCAAAATAAAATGATTTTTGTGTAACAAAAGAAAGAAAATTGACTTTTGTGTAATGAACACAAAATTAAATAATTTTTACGTAATCGAAAAAGAAAAGTGACTTTTGGTAACAAACACAAAAATTATATGACCATGGATAAAATTACTATCATATGTTGCCTATGCTGGTCAAATGTATAACCCAAACTTATCGCTCTCGCAGACAGTCTTGTTTATTTGATTTTAGTTGCATGAAGCTTTCATGAAACTTCGTGTTTTCTTCTCCGTTAAGAAAATAAAACTACGTCGAATGTAATGAAAGTTAAAGAATGACATTACTCAAGCTAAACAACAGACGATGGGGCAAATTTCTTTGTCGCTTCTCTTGAATCCGTGTTCGAATGAATTAGTTGTGACTTAATTACTTATTTTAATAGTTAGAATTTGAATTGAAGATTTTTGTTATTTAATGTAAGCTGACGCACTGTGATTTTGAGTGAAATACTCCCGTCCATAATAAGTGGCTAATTTACTTTTGACACACCCATTAAGAAAATACTAAATTTTAGACGAAAATAATTAGTGTGATTAGATTATCTTTTATTAAATATTGCACCATAGTTATAGTAGTGTGAAGAGTAAATGACATTTTAAGATACGTATAAAATGTTAATTTTAAAAAAATAAATTAATTTTTTTTATTATATATATTGATAGTTATTTTAAACTAAAATAAAAAAATAAATTAATCACGTACTGTGAAACAAAAGTAGTAGTGATTTCTCTCTTTTTGAGAACAGGTGACTTTTTTGAATTTGACTCCTTAAACGATTAAGTTGTCTGGTCATAGAAGTGAAGAACTAATTAAAGTACATTAATTATGTCGCGGACAAATTTAGCAGCAAGGGAAGAAGCAATTGTACACTTTGTAATGTTGAGATCCGCATTTGACGGCTATCTGTATTTACTATTCCTCTGATTCCCTTAAATATCCCAATCATTGGACAAAACTCTGATTTAGGTACGCGCTACATCCCTCCGGTCAAACCACACCCTTTTAAAAAGACATTATAATAACCTCAGTTAATCCTTAATCCAGTACTTGCTAGTAGTCTCTCCGTTTCAATTTATGTGAACCTATTTCCTTTTTAATTCTTATCAAAAAGAATGATATCTTTCCCTATTTGAAAATAATTTACCTTTATGTAATAATTTATAGCCACACAAAATATATATACTTCATGTTACACCACAAGTTCAAAAGTCTTCTCTCTTTTCTTAAATTCCGTGCCCAGTCAAATGGGTTCATGTAAATTAAAACAAAGGGAGTATTTGTCTAAGTTATCATTATTTATTTCTTAAATATACTAACTAACACTCACTATTTGGAGTAGTATTAAACTTAAAAATAGGTAATAAATGTTTTTTGTCTCGAAGATAAAAATAATATAAAATAATTTTTTTTTAAAAACGACTAATATAAAAATCACAAACTTCGATAGTGGACTGTGGAAACAAATTAAAATACAATAATAAAGGTAAAGTTCAATTTCCAAATAATCTAAAGTAGCATTTTTTTTTATTAGTGTGGATGTCCATATACACAAGTTTGTAGCATAACGTGGAAAAAAGATGAACATGTGAGTAGTTGAATGCATGAGTCTACCCAATTTTATGTTATACTTATTTAACTAATTTCATCTCAGGCAATTCATGCCTCATATGCTCTTACTCGAATCCAACGCATAATTTGTTAATTGATTAACATATCTAGCTTGTTGCATCTTAAAATTTAATGTAAAACATAAATTACAGTTAAATCGATTAAAATTAAACAGCAACTGTAATTTGTCTAGAGTCAAAAGCGAAAATCTCTGTTGTTTATTAAGATACTTTACATCTTTCTCGTATTTCCTATATTTCTTATATTGCTGTGATTTTGTTATTTTATGGTCTTTTATGTTATGTTATGGATTTTATGTTATTTTATTATAAATAAGTCTATTGATAGTACTAGTATAGTGTCTCTTGTTACTTTCTTGAGCCGAGGGTCTCCTGGAAACAGTCTCTTTGGTTCTCGGGTAGAGGTAAGGTCTGCCTACATATTATCCTCCCCAGACCCCACCTATAAGATTATACTGGGTTGTTGTTGTTGTTGTTGTCAAAAGTGAAAATCTCATGTGGAGCAATATAATTCCATTCTTTTTAATTAGTCGTTACTAGCTAGGTGATTGAAATAACAAGATCGATTATTTGAACAAGAACAAAAAGAATCGGCAAAAAAAAAAAAAAAAAAAGTGAGAAAGAAATTAGACCGTGTGATGGAAAGGGCAGTTTAGTCATTAAAGCAGCTTCCTTAACCCAGAATGAATAGGACAGGAAAGGGCAATATCGTCAGCTTAGGTAAGTGCAAAAGAAAAAGAAGAGGGCACTCAAAACTGGAGATGCTATATAAAGGAGATTCGGTGAAATGAGGGAAACGTCTTTTCATTCTGAGTTCTAAAAATGGAGATTTCTCAATGAACTTTCTTTCAATAACTTCTAAACAAGTTTACCAAAAAAAAATAGAATAATTGCACTTAAAAAAAGTTGAAACAAAGTTGCGACAATGGCGGATGGTCCAGCGAGCTTCTGGACTCAAGCCAATGCTTTGCTCAGAAAGAATTTGACTTTTCAGGTTTGTTTAATTGTTTCTGAATTTATGGCGCCGTCCCAATATGGTTAAATTGAATTTAACTCTGCTTTTTGCAATTCAAGTTCAAGATTTAGTTACCTCTTTGGCCTGTTGGATGTTATTTTTTGTTGGGTTCACTTCTGTCCATGATATTGTGAAGTTTATAATTGACGTTTAAAGGTTGGTCTTATTCCATTTTTTTAGACAACAACAACAACAACAACCCAGTAATACCCAAGAGGGCAGAGAGGCTGTTTCCGAAAGACCCTCGGCTCAATATAATTCCATTTTTTTAGACTGATACTTTTTTAATTAAGTGGTTCTATTTGTATTTGAAGCAAAAATTAGATCAATTTTTGGTTGAGTATACATTAGGAAGTGAAAAATGTGATAATTACATATTGAGTTGTTTTTGTATGATTTCATGATTCTAGTCTGAAATAGTATGTTTACTGTTTCCTTCTCATTTTGTTGCAGAAACGAGATGTCAAGTCAAATATTCGCCTCCTCTTGGTCCCTATCGTACTTTGTTTATTGCTAGTTCTCATTCAAAATTTGGTCAATAAAGAGTTGGATAAACCATCAAACAGATGTGGCTGTAAATGTGTTGACAAAAACGGCGATGGCAAATGTGAAGAAGTTTGTGGTATCGAATATTCAGATTTGGACCAAGTCGGCAGTTGTCCGATTCCTAGCCCACCGGAATGGCCACCCTTGTTACAGATACCAGCATCAAAGTATCGTGCTGTTCAAACTGATTCTATTTCATATAGGGACTTGCCCGATGATTCATGTAAAATATCGGGTTCTTGTCCAGCTACTATACTTCTGACTGGAACTAATCAGACTTTTGGAGAAAGTACGAATAGTTTTGCTTTGATCCTACTATACCTGATGTGAGCGGGAGTATTTTCTCTGATGCCGTTTCTAATGTATGTCCAATTAATATGGAACTTGACAGGTATGGGTAGAAATTTTTTCAGCAGTGGATCAACTCTAAATTCCTCTGACATTTTCTATAGCTTAGCCTATAATATCTTGGTGAGCCTCTCTCCATTTAGCTTATGCTATTTTTCTTTTTCCCTTGAGATTCACTGTACATAGGTTCAAATTTTTGTCTCTGTTTGATGGTGAATGCCCTTGAAATTTTCAGGGTTCCGAGTCACAGACTGAGCTTATGAATTTTCTCGAGGCAGCTTTCTTCTCCAACTTGCCAGTCTACAATGTTCGACCTCAATGTCCTCCAAACTCTACATTTTCTTTTCCGTTGGAATTTGGTTCTGTAGCTGTTCAGCAAGGTAGTCGATTTATGTTTGTTACTTCTTTCTGACTAGCCTTAGCCTTTTCGATGTTAGATATTGCATGTGTATAATTTGTAAATGCATTAAGAAGGCACACGGTTGAGGTTGAAAAAGTAGACATCTTCTGGTACTAAGTGACGTACGGTTAGTTTAACCTGTCGCCATTGAAGTTGAATCCAGATTTCATGGTTATGGTCTGACCCAAGTAGAATAAATTTCTATTATCGAAGGTCTTATCTTTGAGATGTTGTAGTTCAGTGCTGGACATACTTCTCAAACTACCAGATTGTAATCTTAGGTCTTTACGTTTACGCATTCATAAACAATTGCAGATAAGCACATGAGCTGACACTCTTTCTAGGATTAATGCTGCTATATATATGCATAGTCGAGTATTGTCAAAGAAAATTAGACTCTTCCAAGCAAACAAGCTTATATCATTTCCATATTGGGTTAATATATGCAGAGATAAGCTGTGTGAAAGGTTTACACTTGTGGCGTAGTAGTTCTTATGAGATCAATGATGAGCTTTATAAAGGTTACAGGAAGGGGAATCCAGAGGGAAAGATAAACGAGATAATAGCAGGTTCTTCTGGTGCTCTCTGCATAAATACCCTAATTCATAGCCATGCTATTTCAGGATCATCTTAACAACGTATGATCTCTTTTTTTGCAGCATATGATTTCTTTAATTCAAACAGAAATGGTTTCAATGTGAATATTTGGTATAACTCTACGTATAAGGATGATACAGGCAATCGACCTATTTCATTGACAAGGGTTCCTCGTTCAGTGAATTTGGTAAACCTTCCAATTTCTACTTCCATGTTCTTCTGTATGCAAATTATCCTTGACCCTTGCAAGTTTTGTATCGTCTTGATAATCCAAAGTAAAGGGAATCCTTATTAGTATTGAGAGATTCCTGAAAGTTAGTTCCATTTACTTGAGTTGGGCATGACAATGCAAGGGATGAATATTCGGAGAACTCAGTGCATTTAGCTTTAACATATCGTTCCCGTGTCCCCTGCTTTATGATGCCCTTAATCTCTCAAATACATTTATATGTCTTGAGACATGAATCTGTATAAATAATTAAATGCATTTACATATCTACACGCACACGCAGGGGCAAATGCAGTAAGGGTGAAACGGTGTCACATGACACCGCTTCGTCGTAAATTTTTGTTAAATGTATATATAAATAATCTGCAAAATACCATATAACTTACAAAATCGCCACTTGCCATCAAACTCTTCTTGGCCAGTTGGTATAGCGCCTGAATTCTCTAGGCAAGGTCGCAGGATAGAACACACCTTATGGTGTTTTATATCCTCATTTTTGTTTTGAGGATTTTGGCTAAAAAAAGGAGATGGATTTGGTCCATTACTCGAAGAAGAATGCATCTCTTGGGATGGAGAGTGTTTCATTCAACGGCTTTAAACAATCTGGCTTTTTTTTGGGGGTCAATTAAGTTATTTTGTTACCTTTTCATTCTTTAAATCTTTTACTTTTTGTTAGAATTTCTTAAAATATTTTTATTTTATGAGTGTACTCTATAAAATTATTTGGGGTTTCTAAAATAAATATTTTAATTTATAATTCAATTTAAATTTCAATAAATTATCCTAAAAAATCTTTCAAACTTTCAAAATCAGTTTCAGAATCTCAAAATTCATCTAACATGGAAGAATGGGCCAATGGTCGGAGCAACATCGACAAAGTGAAGGAGTTAATTTAAATTCCTTAAAGATTGACAACTCGAAAATATTATTCAAATAACAATGACGCAATAAGAAGTGCATATCTTTAAAAGAGGTCTTTTCCAACCTCGAAATTGTAATTTTTCTCAAAGAAAGTTTATGATAAATATGTCGCTTGATCTTCAATGGTTTGGAGTATAGTCTAACCAAATATGTGACTTCTTGATTCTATAGTTACTTGATTTAAGACAAATGCATTAATCAAGGGGAAAGAAATGTAATTTCAAGTATAAGATATACACCCGAGCGGATGCACCAAGGTTGAAGTGCCGTCAAAAAGTCATTTTTTTATTTCTTTAAATGTGGCACCGCTTACTAAAAATCCTGCATATGCCATTGCACACGCACAGATATGAATAAGATTTGCTGTATGCTTTTAAAGTCGGAAAGATTTGTCTTAATTTTATACTCTATGAGTGCCTTGTCTAGATTACCCTGTGCTTCGTACTGATACTATCTGGATCAAATATCTTCATTTTCATTGACAAATGTCATTGTGAGCTTTTAAATTTGAAATTTTCCAGTTAATTAGCAAGAACCATATTGTATCAACATTGACCGTTACTAAGAAATATTAAGCTGTCTGTTCCTTATCCTACTCACAATTCAAAGGTCATCTGATTTTCTTCACATTGCACTTCTTCTTGACTGAATGGAATGAATATCTATATCTACAATTTTTTTGATTATTTATGAACAACTAAATAAAGTTGTATTGAAAATATTTAAGTAACTTATGTGTTAAGTTTTGCTAAATGTCATGTACAGGCATCAAATGCCTACCTTCAGTTTTTACTTGGACCTTCTGCAAGAATGCTGTTTGAGTTTGTCAAAGAAATGCCCAAAGCAGAAACAAAACTCAAGCTGGACTTTGCTTCTCTCCTGGGACCACTATTCTTTACTTGGGTGGTTTCACAACTTTTTCCTGTAAGTAAATTTGTATTATTCTATTTTGAAGGACTTGTTCAATTGACAGTCTCAATCATGTAAGACAAATCCGTTTTCTGTTAATTCTGTCCGTTGATGCCAACTTTTCAGCTAGCCATTTTCTAGACAACTTTCTTGGCATTCATCAACTGCCTTGTTTAGTATTTACCTCTTTTTATGTGTTAAGAGTCACGAGGAGTGAAAGTTAACACCTTATTCAGTCATACTGTATGAGTTTTAAGCCTTTTTTTTGGCTGAACATGGTTTATTTCATGGTTCATGTACGAGTAGGAAGACTGAGTATTTGATGGGTGAATTACAGTCCTTAAGGCCTCTTAAGCTGTTAATTTAGTTATTCCAAGAAATAATTACTAGAATTCATCGCAGCAAACGTACAAAAGGTTTAAACTTCTTTCATAGTGTCAGGCCTCTTTAACTCGGTACTTTGTCGATCATGAAGTCTGTAGCTTTTGACGATCAGTATTTCTGAAACTCCTCCAGTGTTTATTTTCCTTAAAACAGTATCTTGCCTGGTTAAGTTTATCTTATTAATTTGTATCACAGTAATTGCATATGCTTATACTGATGTTGTATTTTTTATTATCATATGGTTCTATTTAGTTCTTTATGCTTGTCATAATTATCGCATGATTAATTGTTCGCAGGTTGTTTTGATAGCACTAGTTTATGAGAAGCAGCAGAAACTAAGAATCATGATGAAAATGCATGGACTTGCGGATGGTCCCTATTGGATGATTTCTTACTCTTATTTTTTGGTCGTATCATCTCTATACATGTTATGTTTTGTGATTTTCGGCTCATTAGTAGGTAATTCTACTGCTACTCTGTCGACCCTTGTATATCAAATGAATTTGGCTGATACAAATTTCCTTTTTTTCCGCTTATTCCCTTTTGCAGGCTTGAAGTTCTTTTTGCTTAATGATTACAGCATCCAGTTCGTGTTTTACTTCATTTACATAAACTTGCAAGTGTCCCTTGCTTTTCTGGTTGCTGCGTTTTTCTCAAATGTTAAGACAGCTACAGGTTTGATATCTGCAATAGAAGTTGGTGTTAATATTGCGCGGATTTCATATGAAACAGAATGTTTATGAGAAGGATGAAGCAATTTTTCATATTAACCTTCAGCAACTAACATATATGACTAATTCTGCTTACCTGACAAGGTAACAGTCATCGGCTATGTGATGGTGTTTGCAAACGGACTCTTGGCAGCATTCCTTTTCCAGTTCTTTCTCCAGGATGAATCATTTCCCAGTAAGTTCAGAAATACTAAGGCTGTCTCGCTAACTCTTTGATCGTCTAGCTGGAAGTATAAATCATGATTTTCGTAGTTGCATCACCTAGTCACCTTCCAGATTGATAACTCTGTTTTATTGTAGCAGTATTTTTTACTGACCCGAAGTTCATTAGGGACCTTTGAGGGGATTGCATCATTCAATTTCTACTGTGAAAATTTAATATTTATCTGCTTATCTAGAGCTCTTAGTAAATAGTTAACAAATATTGTTTAAGGGAAGGAGAATACTGTCTGAGAAAGGGTGACAGGAGGGGGCAAAAGATTGGTCAGGGGGATGTTTGAGAAGGTTGGGTGAAAGGCGGTAAAAGGTCAGGAGAGAAGAAGGATTCATTTGCATCATACATGTAAAAGTCAAAAGAAGGAAAGTTAAATGATTAGAGGCTTCAGCCCAACATCATTCTCTACCACCGCGTCCCGACTATAAAACTCGTTCTTTCTCCAGACCATATTCAATGTAAGTGGCTTCACGTTATAAAAATTTAAGTAATGGGGTGAGAAGTTACTGATTTGAGCCTGATTGGACTCTACTGTAGTACTCCAAAATAATATCTCTCTCTATATATATATACACACACACACACACACTCAAAACTGTGATCTTTTTGCATTTTTTGTTGGATTTACTGATCGAATGTTGGTATGAATTTTCTGTCATATTAGTGTTACCATATCCTATGAGGCTGGATTATAGAAATGTAGAAGGAGAGGAGGAGAAGAAAATGAGGGGATGGAACAATTCAGGGGGGTAGCAAGCATTCCATGTCAATGCTTTTTAATATCTGCAGTCTTTGGATGATATACATATATATGTATGTATGCATGTATATATATGTATATACAACTGTGATCTTTTTGCTTTTTTCTGTTGGATTTACTGCTCGAATGTTGGTATGAATTTTCTGTCTTGATAATGTAGTGTTACCATATCCTATGAGGCTGGATTATAGAAATGTAGAAGGGGATGGAACAATTCAGGGGCTTAGCAACCCTTCCATGTTAATGCTTTTTAATATCTCCAGGCTTTGCATGATTATAGGGAACAAATTACTGTGTTCATATTAACTTTCCCTTCTTTACCAAGGAGCACCGAAGCTATATACTTTCATTAGGTGAAGAAAATCAAATTCTTCTCTTTTCCTTCCCTTCCGTGCCTTATGATTAAGATAGTGATCTGATTCTTTTGCCTTCATTTCTCCTGATATGTTGTTTGCTTTGATAAAAGAAAGTTCTGTTTGATTTTGCTTTTCACTTTTGTATACTAATCTTCTGGTAATTTTTTTCATGACATTGAAGGAGGCTGGATTATAGTTATGGAGATATATCCTGGATTTTCTCTTTTTCGTGGATTATATGAGTTTTCCCAATATGCTTTCAATGCTAATTATATGGGAACAGATGGTATGAGATGGAATGATTTGAGTGATGGAAAAAATGGGATGAAGGATGTCCTAATAATAATGATAGTGCAGTGGTTGGTCTTTCTCTTTCTTGCTTATTACATTGATCAGATTGCATCATCAGGGAAAGATCCCCTATTTTTCTTGTGGAACTCCCGAAAGAAGCCTTCACCTTCCTTCAGGAAACATAGTTTAAGAAGGCAGGGTTCTAAAGTTTTTGTACAAATGGAGAAACCTGATGTTGCTCAGGAGGTAAACATTTAATTATCTGGTGAAAAACATTATGTTTGTTCCTATCTACAAAACTAACCATATGGGACCTCCTTTCAACAGAGGGAGAGAGTTGAACAATTACTCGAATCAAGTACAAGTCATGCCATCATTTGTGACAATTTGAAAAAGGTTTATCCAGGGAAAGACGGAAACCCTGAGAAATTTGCAGTGAGAGGATTGTCACTTGCTTTGCCTCAAGGGGAATGTTTTGGTATGCTTGGTCCCAACGGTGCTGGCAAAACTACTTTTATTAATATGGTCAGTCCTGTGGTCTGTCTTGTGTTAGCTATATCTTTGTAATTCTTTCAAGTTTTAGTCACTCAAGGATGTGACCTTAATGTGTACATGTGCTGTATACGGATTTTCTGTTTCTTTATTTAGATTGCTAAAACTGAAAACTCTACACCCTTGAGTGACAATTTTCTGCTAACAGATGATTGGGCTCATACAACCAAGCTCCGGTACTGCATATGCTCAGGGTATGGATATACGATCAGACATGGATATGATATACACCAACATGGGTGTATGTCCGCAGCATGAGTAAGAATCTACTTTTTCTTAAGTTAAGTCGACACTTGATCCCTCCCCCTTCCTGCAAATTTCACTGTCCTAATACTGATTGTTTTTTTGTTTGGAAATTTGTTTCAGCTTACTTTGGGAAAAGTTAACAGGAAGGGAGCACCTACTTTTCTATGGAAGGCTTAAAAATCTTAAAGGAGCAGTCCTGACACAAGTAAGTTAATGGCTCACGTCTTAACTTCTACTTGGGCTTATGGAAGTGCTTGTAGAATTAGCTTATCATCCAAATTCTGTTGGAGCAGAAATGTTGATTCAGCTAAATTACAGACTATTAGTAGAACTGATTACCCCCCTCCCCCCAAGGTCCTTAAAGTACATCTAATCTTCAAGTTTTGGGGTTGGGAATACGGGCAATGCATCGTATAGGCAACCTGAAAAACAAAATCTTGATAAACTTGACTCCTCATCCAAAGCAGTAGCTTCTTTTTTTGGGCTTACTCATACTTTTCTGCCTACAGGCAGTTGAAGAATCTCTTAAGAATGTCAACTTATTTCATGGGGGCGTTGCTGACAAGCAAGCTGGGAAATACAGTGGAGGTATGAAGAGGAGGCTAAGTGTTGCAATTTCACTGATCGGAGATCCTAAGGTATGCTAATTCTACCATCCCTCCTCATGGGAAGACATTCGGAGTTATGTGTATTCATATTCTTGTGGTTTATGAAATATTCCAGGTTGTCTACATGGATGAGCCCAGTACTGGACTGGATCCAGCTTCACGGCATAACTTATGGAATGTTGTCAAACGTGCAAAGCAAGATAGAGCAATTATTCTCACAAGTAATTTAACATTACTTCTCTTGTTTCTTTGTTTCCCACTTTGACCTGAATAAACTTTGTGCAGTTAGGGCATTACCAACCAGTTGTAATCAGAGTGTTCTCCAATTTCTCATGTTCTTGAAACAACATTATAAAGTGATCTTAAAAGTACTTATAATGGGATCATGCATTGTACAACAGTTTCTTGCCATTCCACATTAATTCGTATGTGACTTTCACATCCCAGTCCAGCACCTGTTGGACTTTGCACACCTGAATTCCTTGTTCCTTTCTTACCGCTGGTTAATGAAGTTATTAGTATGACTACTCATAAGGATAACCATTTCAGCCCATTCCATGGAAGAAGCAGAGCATCTATGTGATCGACTAGGAATATTCGTTGATGGCAGCTTGCAGTGCATAGGAAATCCCAAAGAGGTATTTTCAAGCTTTTCGATATTTTCAAAATCCTGTATATGGTGCACTGGATTGTTACTGTGCCTTCTCTAGCTGTTGTGAGATTATGGTGTCAGATATTCTACTGATACGAGTAATAATGTGTGCCTAAGTAAGAAAGAAGGGAAATATAGACTTATAGCATGTTTGGCCAAGCTTCTAAAATGGCAGAATACATCGGCAGCCCCTTAAAGTTGTCCTCACTTTTCACTTTGACACTCCATCTTAAGTCCGTTCCATTTGAACACTCCAACCACATCTCGATTGTTTCATTTAAGCACAATTCAGTGATGTAGCATAGTGTGTGTTGCCCACCTCCGTAGAGAGGGTGGGATGCTATTGTTATGGGTCCCAAAGAAAAAATAAATGTCAAAAGAGAAAAAAAATCAAAAACAATATAACTTTCTTTCTCTCACCTCTCCATGTTCTCATTCCACTGTATCGTGTCAATTAACACCATGTGAGCTTTACCAAGCTTCACTGTAAAAGCCCAAAACAACTATGTCTAGCAATCCCTTCAAGTCTTTAAACGAGCAGCCCCAACAACTACGTCCAGCAACCCCTTTAACATTTCCGGCGAAACTTTATTTTTTTCCGGCTAAGTTTTGTTTTTCTCAACATTAACGAAATTAAACTTTGTGACTTGTATCTGAAGAAAAATCAGATTTACATCTCAAAAAAAGGGTGAGACTTTGTTTTTCCCAGCGAATTTTTGTGAATCTAAAGGAGAAAATCATAAGGGATTTTGAACCCCAAAAAAAGTTGACATAAGATTCTCCCTTCCCCAGATCTGAAAATTCGTCCTAAGGTCAGTGACGGATTCAATCAAGAAACTAGCGCGATATGGGCCAGTTTTATCCCCAAAAAAAGTTGATATAAGATTCTCCCTTCCCCAGATCTGAAAATTCGTCCTAAGGTCAGTGACGGATTCAATCAAGAAACTAATATGGGCCAGTTTTATCAAACCTAGATGAGGATTTGCCGTAATCTCTCGGGTCAAAACAGTAAACGGGCAAAACAAACATAGACTCAATGTGGGCAGAGTTGAGGGACTCGTTGTCGTGGACACAGAGATCGTTACGGAACCAAACGATGGATGCTCGTCGAAGGCCTGCTGCGAAAGAAGGCTCAAAAGGGCAAGTGGGTTTAGAGTGAGAGAATCCTGAAGTGGGTTAGCAGTGAAAGTGGACTTGAAGTTGGATTTTGTGAGAGTAGGGAGAGAGGCTGAAGCTGAATGAGAGAGATTAGAAAGAGATGAATCTTTTTTTTCATCTATTTTTTTAATTAATTAATTCAAGTTAAATCCATGTGTCTCTTTTTTCTTCGTCACTGTGGCGAGTGAATTACACGCATTCTTTATGTTTGACTGCTTATGAAATTTGTGCTTAAATGACACATTCGAGGTGTGTTGGAATGTTCAAATGGAACGGACTTAAGATAGATGTCAAAGTGAAAAGTGAGAACAACTTTAAGGGGCTGCCGATATATTTGGTCTTCTAAAATCTGCTTATTTTGAGAAGTGCTTATAAAAAGGTATTTTTGGCGAGAAGCAATTTGTGTTTGGTTAATTAATTTGAAAATTACTTTTAAGAAGTAATTAGTGTTTGATCAAACTTTTAAAAAGTGTATTTTTTCAAAGTACTTTTCAAAAAAGTGCTTTTAGTGGGACTTTTCTGCTTCTCAAAAACTGCTCATGTTTCTATTTAAAAGCACTTATTTTATTTTTAAAAACTTGGCCAAACAGCTTAACTTTTGGAAAAAAACACTTTTGGCTCAAAAAAAAGCTTTGCCAAACAGGCTATTAGTAGTCTAATAAGTTGTAAAAAGTGATGATTGCCGGGGGTGAGTAAGTATATTTCTCTTTTGACCTCCCATCTGCGTCTTTTTTATTCTCAAACTGGTCTGACCATTTCTTCTCCTGTTGGATAACAGTTGAAGGCAAGATATGGAGGGTCTTATGTGTTTACAATGACAACATCATCAGATAATGAGGAAGAAGTGGAGCACATGGTGCGACGCTTATCCCCAAATGCCAACAGGATATACCATATATCTGGGACACAGAAGTTTGAGTTGCCAAAGCAAGAGGTTAGAATTGCAGATGTATTTCAAGCTGTTGAGAAAGCAAAGAGTAAATTCACGGTTTATGCTTGGGGTTTGGCTGATACAACTTTAGAGGACGTGTTTATCAAGGTTGCTCGCAGTGCTCAGGCTTTCAATGTTCTCTCTTAACATCCATATTAGCATTTAGCACCAATGTCCATATTTTATTGCGGCTCAAGTTTTTCATTTTGTGATGATTTTCTTTAATTACTGTCATACATTTGTGTTACTACATATATTTTTTTTGATACATTGGGAAAAAAATGTAAATATCATTTGTAATAATACAGTTCGCTTCTCAACATTTGTTTCATATTGTTGGTTCTTGATAAAAGAAGTTGCGGGAAATAACTAGGGAAGATGACAAGAAAATAAAAAGAGTATACTGGAATAGATGTAAAAGGAACTGAAGCTAAAAATTCTATATAATTTTATTGCATTTGGACTACAATTTATAAGAGAAATACTAACTTAAAAGACCTAAAAATCAGCACAAAATCTGTTGAAAATAACAAACTCCTAGAGACAGTTCACTCCTAAAGACTAGTTCAAAGTTATTTCAAATTCAAACTAAACTACTGCACTAAATAACTCTTAAGCTGAAACAGTAAAATAATTTTACTATTTTCAGCTTCTAAAGCATATTTCTAACACTCCTCCTTGCTTTTGAAGCTGCAAATTCTGAATTTATGCCTTGTAAATCTTTAACTGGAATCGACTTTGTATGTAAATCTGCCAACTGATCTTTGGACTTGCAGTAAATTGAGTTCAATTTTCTATTTTGCTCCATCTCATGATTGTCAATGAAATAAGTTGGCTTTTTTTTCGGCTTCATTTTGACTTGAGGCTTGTCAACTTTCTTCCACATTTGCATTTTGCCTTGACGCTTGTCAACTTTGTTCCAAATTTTATTTTTCTGAAATATTGACAATTTCTTTGTCTCATTTTCACATATGTCCTCTTTTGGAGGATTATCTACACTTTGTAGATTCTTTGGGCTCCATTCTTCATCTTCGGTTGGATCAAATGAGAAGTTTTTACCTCTCATTTTAACCCTTAAAATCTCAAGTCCAGTTGCATCATAAATGAAATAATATTTATCTTCAAAGGATACTTTAAATCCTTTTTCATTAGTTGTCCAACACTTAATAAATTTTGATCAATATCAGGAACATAAAGAACATATGAAATTTTCTTAGTACCTGAATTTGTTGGGATTGCAACAGTTCCTTTTCCTTTAGCAAGAGTATAATCACCATTTCCAATTCTAACTTTCTTATTTCTTATAGACATGAACTCTTTGAAAAGATTTCTGTCATATATCATGTGGTTTGTACAATCACTATCAATAAACCAAAAGTCAGATTTTTTTTATTGAAAGAATAGTTGCCAGAAACAATTGATCTTCTTCTTCTTCATTGGCGACTTGGGCATCTACTTCATAGATATTTGCCTTTGCAAATTACAACTTCATGAACAAGTTGGTTGCAACTTTTGCACTTTGCATTTGGCCTCTTCCAACATTTGAACGTTGGATGACCTTTTTTGCCACAGTGCTGACAAGGTGGGTAATTTTTCTTTGCATTATTACCCTTGCTTTGAGTTCTGTGACTGGCTGCCAAGGCTCCTTCAACCATACCATCTTGCCTCATAAGCCTCCTTTGTTCTTGTGCCTGCAATGTATTTAACAATTCTACCAAGGTAATCTTGGATAGATCCTTTGTATTTTCTAAGGTAGTTATGGATACTTCATATTTTTCAGGCACCATAACAAGAATTTTTTCAACAATTCTTGAATCTTTAAATTTAGTGCCAAACAACCTTACCTTGTTAACAATACCAAGCAACTGATCTGAGTATTCTTTGACGGTCTCAGATTCTTTCATTTTCTGCAACTCGAATTTCCTTATTAAATTCAGCACCTTCATGCCTCGAATTCCTTCATCTCCTATATATTCTCTCTTTAGATAATCCCATATTTTTTTTGCTGATTTGAGAGCCATAACTCTAGTGAAAATTATTGCAGACACACCAGCAAACAAAGTTGCTTTCGCCTTTAATTTTCTGGTTTTCTTTTCCTTGTGACTCTTGATCTGGGCCGCCGTAGGATTGTTAGGCAGCGGAAGAACATCATAATCCTCTTCCACGGCCTCCCAAAGATCTAAATCCTCCAAGTACGTCTCCATTCTCACTGCCCACAATTGGTAATTTTCACCGTCAAAGACTGGAGGAGTCAATTGAGAAAAACTCGTTTCAGTCTCCATCTCACTCAAGAAAAGATTTACTTAGGCCCCTTAAGAAAATGGCTCTGATACCAATTATTGGTTCTTGATAAAAGAAATTAAGAAAAATAACCGGGGAAGATGAAAGAAAAATAAAAAGAGTATACTGGAATAGATGTAAAAGGAACTTAAGCTGAAAATTCTATATAATTTTACTGCATTTGGACTATAATTTATAAGGAAAATACTAACTTAAAAGACCTAAAAATCAGCACAAAATCTGCTGAAAAGGACAAACTCCTAGAGACTAATTCACTCCTAAAGATTAGTTCAATATTATTTCAAATTCAAACTAAATTACTGCAGTAAATAACTCTTAAGCTGAAACAGTAAAATAATTTTACTATTTTCAGCTTCTAAAGCATATTTCTAACACATATAGAAGTGTCGACGACTCAAAAATTTTCCGTGTGTCTATATATTTTTTGTTTCTTATTTAAATGACTACTCAGAGATACGTGGCGTATGGACTCTGCAGAAAGTTATTTTTGGTTAGAGTTTGAAAGCCATGAAAGAAAACTATGAGAAGAGATGAGAGAAGTGTGATGATTTCTTCCCAAGTGAACCATAACAACCAATATTCAAAATGCAACAAAGGTCATTTTCTCGAAGTTAGAGTTCTTTTTCAGTAATCTGAGCATTGGATTTGAAGAAAAAGCCAAATAATAGCAAAAGCCCGGAAGAGGGTACGTCCAACGGCAGCCAAGGCAGAGGAGAGTTCAATATAGTACTGATGGGCTAATCAGCCAAGTGATAAGGATTAATTCTCCCAAAGAGGGTACGTCCAACTGCAGCCAAGGCAGAGGTGTTTGAAGCACTTACCTAATATAGTCCACATTGTATATAATGTGAAAATTACTTTTCACACATTAGCCCCCTCCTTTTAATTTTTTTTTTCTTTTTCTTCTCCTCGTGTCCTAACTTTGCATCCCAAACTTTTTCCATCATTGTTATTCTCAATCAACGCTCTTCCAGATTCAAAACCGATGATCACTATTTGGATAAAGAAGAAAAAATAATACATAAAAGAATTAGTTTTTTGGAGTCATATGAAGATCACTTCCTTCAATAAAGTAGAAAGAACCGTGTTTGCACTAAAGAGATTCACTTTGTAGGTTGTTGGATCACCAAACTAGAAAGAAGGTATTGGCATGATCCC
This sequence comes from Nicotiana glauca, assembly GCA_026770625.1. Classification (NCBI taxonomy): domain Eukaryota; kingdom Viridiplantae; phylum Streptophyta; class Magnoliopsida; order Solanales; family Solanaceae; genus Nicotiana; species Nicotiana glauca. The sequence goes on along the minus strand of MU764077.1, from coordinate 650 downwards.
AATTTATCCTCATTCCACGTGTAATTCTATGTTCAGTGGTTGATTAAAACATGAAAAATAGAAGTCACCATTAAAGGTATTTCAAAGCTTCGATTTTAGAAATTGCATTTTTTGATTTGTTAGTTGTTTGGATTGGGTATTGTCCCAATTGATTGTAATCCTCAAGAGGAGTTCAAAACTTAAATTTGAAGTGATTTGGAGTAGATTTAAGCTAGATTTGAGTTAAATCTCAGAAGATCCCCAAGAAAGAAGAAAAATATGTGAAGCTCCATTGATAGAATTCATCTGTATAATAAGTATAAAATTGTATAAATAGTATATAATAGTGTATAAAAAATAATACATTATTTACATGTATTTGGTAAATTTCTCACATATCTTCTTCTTCTACACATATATACATAGGTATCACGGATATTTTTTTTACAATGCTTATACATCTTTATACAACTATATTTATAATGTACCTCTTTGTATAAAAGTGTATAAACATCTCTGACGAACTTCTTATACGATTTCACTTGCAATTTTTTGTTCAAAACTAGTCCAAAACTCCATCAAATGACTTCAAATTTGTATATGATAATAGGTGAATTTGACTATGATCACGCCCTAAATAATCACATTTTCATGTTGTTTTGATTATATAT
>MU764072.1:4217-25316 GCA_026770625.1 Nicotiana glauca | reverse complement strand
TGTAGACACATGTAGATAAATGTAAACTAATGTGAACTAATGGAAACAAGTTTATTATGTTTCACATTTCAACAGTTGAGGCTCGTCTCTTTCTTTCTCCGTTTTTATTTTCATTTTTATTTTTTGTTGTCCCTCTTTGTTTCTATAAATGTTCAGATTTGTTACGATTTTGTTGGGACCTTCAATCTGAGGTCAGTTTCTTTCTTTCTTTCTTTGTTTTGTTTATTTGGCTTTGGCTTTAGCTGTTGAAGTAATCATCTGAATAATTGGTGTGTTTAGATAATTATAAGCTGAAGTGTCCTTGATATTGATTATTGAATATTTTCTATGTTAGTAAAGCAGCTATTTCATGTTTTCCTGACAGTAAAACAACTATTCAGATAGCTACTACTCCTCGCTTTCATGAACGAATAAATCATATAGAAATTGATTGTCATTTTATTATACGAAATGTGCGAAAATATCACCCAATCAGAGTATGTAAGCAGCCATTGTTGAAAGTTAAGGTAGTAGCTAGTACAATTAGCTGCAACTGATGTACACTAAAAGTGATCTTGGGTGAGATGCTAGTTAGTGGCTATATGTGTGTATACACACATAGTTATGCCTGTGGAAATATGGGAAAACATTATTTCGTAGATATAATATAGGACACATGTATTGGATGAATAAAATAGTTAGTTATTGTGTATCAGTTTTTATTCTGTTGTTCTCTAACTCAACTACATTCCACCTTCCTTCTCTTCTTAGTTCAAGCTCGATTTAATCCGTCTGAATTTAGAATCTTGACATCAAATAAAACTAGAAAAGGAAATCCTAGGTGAATTTTTTTACAGAGATCTAAGAAAAGCAAAGAGAAAATATTGTTTCTTTTGGTAGTAGTCAAAAAAACTTAAAATCATGCTCTTTATATTATTCTTCGTTTAGTGATAATTGTTCTTGACACCTATATTACATGAAGGGCGATTGTATAAAATACAGATGAGGAACAAAATCTTATCAAAAGCAAAGTTAACATTAAGTTACACCTCTAAGGTGAAGTAACTATCTATATCTGGAAGGGACTACGGAGTGTGCTGTATAATTGAAAAAAGGAAGGAAAAAAGGAAATATAGTGCTTGAACAAAATTGGGTAAGAAGATTAACATGGCTCTTGCTGTGCAAGGATGAAACCCACAAATCGAGATATGGACAAAATTCTTTTGACATTTTTTAATCTAGCTTTAATCTGACACTTCCAATCGAGAGGTTGTGAGTTCAGGTCTTCCCAAGAGCAAGGTGGGAAGTTCTTGGAGGGAAGGATGCCGAGGGTCTATTTGGAGACAGCTTCTCTACCCCAGAGTAGGGGTAAGGTCTGCGTACACACTAACCTCCCCGGACCCACTAAGTGGGATTATACTGGGTTGTTGTTATTGTTGTTGTCGGGCTTTAACCTAGTTATGGTCTTCTTTCTGCAACTTGGGGTTTCCTTGGAACTTTCAATCTGAGGTCAGTTTTTTTTGCCCCCCTATGTTTATGTAAATTCTCTACAAAGTTTCTTGCTTTATCAAATAAGAATCGATTAAGCTTCAGTGTGCAATTTTGGACTTAGATGATCAGGTCAAATGTCAAAGGTTTTATCCTTTTTTTTAAAGGATTATTTGCAAAGTTATATGTCAAAAGAATTTGGTGGGTATGGGATTGTTGTGAGCAATTATTTACTCCCTATTTAAACAGAACAAATTTTTGAGTAGCGTTGATGAAATTTAAGTAAAGAAGGATTACTTCTTTCGATCCTTCTGTGATCTAACAAGAACACTATGTTACCGATACACTGGCCTAAGTAAACCAAGTTTTAGTTGTCCAAGCAAGCGTAAACCCTTGTGTTTGTCTTCTTTAAACTATGTGGATGTGAAGTAGAGATGCTGTCTAGTCAAAAATGCGAGTACTAGCTTGAATCTTGGGAGACATTCATCACACAGAACTATATTTTTGCTCGCACGTCGGTCTTTGTTATCTGCGTGGCCTTATCATCTTCTTAATCATTAGCATAAGCTGTCTCATTTTTGTCACATAGTTTATCCCATGAGCTAGTTAAGCCAATTCAGTTTTTGGCCCCACATCCAACTCTCGAGTTGTTTGTTTTTGGATTACTGGTCATGTTTATTCAATAGGATGGGAAGTTCATTTCTTCTATTGTATAATACTGCTAATCAAGCCCTTAATTTACCAATGCGTCACCCTAGAATTTACAATTGAGCTAGTTGAATATATTGAGAACGTTACTGCAGATTGTTGTCTAGTTACTCTCAAGAATCGGAACAGTGATGAGAATAGGGATATTTATTTATACCATGTCAATAATCTGACTGAAGTGAGCACTGTTTTGTTGATCAAAGATCATCTGTACAAACCCTTTCTCAAATTGAAATGAAGTCGTAGTTGCAGGTGCTAGTCCCAGCTGAACTACTTATGATGCAACATTTCGTTTGCTGGAATTTGTTTTCATATAACTTGGCTGATTCTGCTCAAGTTTACTATTACCTGTTGCTCTAGTGATATAGCTTTCTCATGAGTTTATTTCGAGAAATTAGTTTTATGGCTTTTAATCACAAGATATATTACTTTATTTATTTCTATAACCACAAAACTTACCAGCTGAAACAATTTAGGAAAAATGTGGATGCCCGCTGTTGTGCAATAGTCACGTTAAGTGATATGGAAAGTTCCCTGAATAATATAATTTCAAATCTACAAATAATCTGAATTCATAACTCTTCCAGTTCAGCTTCACTTTTTCTGTTTTTTTGATCTAATCAAGGTTGTACAAATCTGGTAACCAATTCCCTAGGAACTCAGTTATTCTTAAAATTCATTGTAGGAGATAGTGTCTAGATTTTGATAAGAAAAGAAAGATCATCTGTTTAGCTTAAATCTTTTAATTCTTTTATTAATTTTTATATAAAGGCCTAAATCTTCTAATCTTTTCCAAATGTTTTGTCACTTTCCAACTGTGAATAGCTAATTAGTAAACTACACTTCAGAGGTATTAGGGAGGAGTATGTTTATACAATTAAAAAAGGAAAAAGTAATATGGTGCTTGAAAAAGAACGCAAAATTGGAAGTAGATGAAGTAGTTTATAAAGGAACAAGTGCTGTATTTCATATTTTTATCCTAGTATAGTCCACAACCAGCCCATTTGGTAAAAGGCCTTTCGGTGAAGCTCAACTAAACAAGAAAAGAAAGGAAGATGCTTTTTCCTGTTTTATTCCAACGAGCCCCCCAGATTATTGGAGCCGATAAAATTTGAACGATACAGAGAAGATTAGCATGGCCCCGTCACAAGGGTTGACGTGCACAAGCTGAGAAGTGGTTCAAATTCTTTACTTCAATTCCCCAATTTGTTAAGGTTTTGTGTAACCTTCAATCTGGGACATGTTTCTTTCTTTCTCTTTTTTCTTTATTTTTTTCATTGTCCCTCTTTATTTATGTAATTTGTTAAAAGCTTCTTGCTTTAACAATATTGATTGAAGTGTTGTGAACTTTTATGTTTCATAGTAAATTGCGAATAGTTATTGAGCTGATTTTCTAATGTGCAATTTGTGTCAGCAGGTAAATGAGTCTTTGAGCATATTTTTTGATATTTAAACAGAAGATAGTGTTAAAACGTTGGAAGTAGATTTGTGTTATTGGTGCTGGAAATAGAGCAATGAAGGGTGATAATTTTTGTTATGATTGTTGTTGGTTACTTAAATTATGGCAAACTATATAGAAATGGGCAAGAAAATGTGATTATAGAAATGCAAGTTAGTATGCTGGCTTGGACTCTTCATTTTGCAACGTGGATCTTTCAAAATTCACTAGAGCTATTCTAAAACTTGAATTCATGCGCTTCGATCCATGTTAGGGCTCAGTTATAGATGTGGAGGGAAGGGGTGGGGGACGATCAGTTTTGTACTTTGTTGTGGTTTAGATGCCACTGACATTCAAGTGATTTGAAGGGTTGGGTCTGATCTGTTAACCATGTATGCTAAGTTGATGCAAAGGTGTTTGGAGTGAAAATCTGTACTCCATGGCTTCTGCTTATCGAATAATATGTCAACTGGAGATGGTTCGTTAGTGTTTCATTCTTTGTTTATGCATTATTGGCTTATTGCCTAGCTTAGCAACTTGCTGCTTATTTAAGAAGAATTTCTTGCTCGAGGCACCCTATCTCTAGCAGCTTCTTGGCTTCATTCTTTACAATCGTACCAGGCCAGTAGCTGCTCCTGGCTTTCGAACAACTGTAGCACCGAATAGAGCAAAGAGTCCTCAAACTTCAAACATTTCTTTATTCTTTTCCTGTTTTGGAAAACATGCGCTAGGACAGTAAAAGTTGTGACCATGTTTAACCTCCTGGATGGTAGGTTTCAACAGAATTACCAGTATAATCCCACTTAGTGGGGTCTGGGGAGGGTAGTGTGTACGTAGACCTTACCCCTACCCTGGGGTAGAGAGGCTGTTTCCAAATAGACCCCTGACATCCTTCCATCCAAGAACTTCCTACCTTGCTCTTGGGGAGATTCGAACTCACAACCTCTCGGTTGGAAGTAGAGGTTGCTTACCATCAGAGCAACCCCTCTTGTCTCGGCTGTAAGTGTGATATTCGTTTCATGTATTTCTTATCCTTATCGTGCTAATTTTATCTGATGTACCAGAAGGGACTTTTGTTCCTCTATGTGCATGCATATGCTTGCATGCCCAGAATATAATCGTACTGTTGCTTGGAAAGTGTTGCGACATCCATCAAGTTCTGAGAGACTAGCTGTTAATGTGTTGAATACTTGATTGATTGTTGGACATAGTTTGAAGTATGATAGTCAAAGTTCTTTAACAAAAAAAAATGATAGTCAAAGTTGAAAAATTTTATTTTGTGTCTCCTACAACTGACACTAGTTGTATGAGGTATATTTTTTGTCTCACAATTTTGTGGACCCGGATTTTTGTGGACCCAGAAGTGTAAGATAGGGGTCCACTAATTTGTGAGACAAAAAGAAGTCTCACACAACTAATGTAAGTTGTGTGAGACACAAAATAAAACTTTTCGCCAAAGTTGAACACTAAAAGCTCCCATCAATTTGCAAGAAAGGGACCTTTTGACAAGAAGAGTCATCTTTGGTCCTTCATTCAGTCATTGAGGTGATAAGACCGCTTTCATTTCAAGGGACCGATTAGGGGTGGCAAACGGGCGAGTCGGGTATGAGCTGGGCAAAATGAATAATTTAAAAAATGGATAAATTATCCGATCCGATTCGATCCGTATTTGAGACGGATAAAAATGGTTTATACAGCGGATAATATGGATATTCATATTATCCATGACTTCTTAAATATGATCAGTTATGAGAGAATTCCTTATCTTCCAAACCTGAGAAACTCCAATTTGAGGCTTTATAAATGTAGCAGTTAAGCACATTAGTTATTCATTGGTTATCCATTTGGTTAACCATTTTCTAAGTGAATATTATGATTCTTTATCCATATTCGACCCGTTTTTAAATGGTTTATTATCCAATCCATTTTAATAGAATACTTTTTTTAAAACCATTTTACCACTTCTAGGACCGACCATCATCGAACACAAGTGCAGTTTAACGAACATCCAAACTTTCCAAAATGTTCTTGTAACTCACCACAAACTCTTATTAAATCAAGGTAATTGTTCTTATTTTATGTGACAAAAGGAGTAGCCCGATGGTGTTCACGCAGGGTTCGGGGAAGGGCCGCACCCATGAGTATGATGTTGGCATCCTACCTTACTGCAAATATTATTGGTTGCTTCCACGGCTTGTGATATATTGTTCTTATTGTCACACCTCCTTTTTTACACACCTACCCCGAAAGATAAATGTATAAGGGGGTTTTTCCATTTTAAGTGACACTATTCGAAATGAGATTATTTATTTATTTTTAGAATCGCCACTTGGGATAGGATTGACTTTTGGTGTCCCAAGTCACCGGTTTAACTTGAATCCCAAATCGAGAAAAATTTCGACTTCCCCGTTAGAGTCTGCGAACCAGAAATTCTGTGTAAGAAATTCTGTTGACCCGAGGGAAAGTGTTAGGCACCCCCGGATCCCGTGGTTCTAGTACGATCGCTTAAATTATTATAAATGGCTAAAATCTATTTTTTTGTTCATGCTCCAACCTATAGTGCAATTTTATAATTATTTACTGCTTTTTAATTATCTTTTACGAAAGTGAACGTCGTTTAAAAAACGTGTTTTCGGATCGCGTCACATGAAATGCACCCGGATCCTCGACACATTCTTATTCGATATTTTGGGATTTGGATTTGGGTCGCATGAAATGCACACCCGTATTTAAGAAGGTAAAATTATTAAAAACGCGCCTAACGTGACTAACGTCTTTTTAACTTTGCGAAGGGTCGTGAAATTCGCTAAACGGCACACTCCAAATGCTAAGTATTTTTTTAATTAAGTAATTAATGAGGGTCCCGCAATTTGTATATTTTGTTTGGCGAGGCTCGTCTCACTTTTATTATTTAAAGGCCAAATATAAAGCAAACTAAGATTTTCTATTTATCTTTTGTCTTTAAAGAGACCTAATTAATTAACATTATCAATCGAGCAAACTTCACTTATGGCCCATCGGTAAAAACTAATAGCATCTGGTAGCCAAAAATTGACTTATACAAGTCATAGCCTAAAAATAATGATAAGGTCTAGTCGGAAATTCACTGAACCAATTCCAGTGCCGCCGTCACTACTAGTCACAGGCAAAGAGCAAACCTTTGCATTCTCCGTTACTTTTGATCCCAAAATCCCCACAGATATAACAATAAAATTTGTTTTACCAATTAGATTCAAAACACAAAGCTAAAGTCTTCAAAATATTCTCTTTCTTCTCTCTCTCCTAGAAAAAATTGAATCTTTTTAGCTGGATTCTAGTTTTTATGAACAAATATTGTATGATTTAGACCCTTTTTAAATCTTGGGGTTTTGCAATTTCTGTAGTATTACATTCGAGTTGAACCTTTTTAAATCTTGGGGTTTTGTAATTTCTGTAGTATTACATTCGAGTTGTTGTGATTGAGAAGGGTTTGGATCTGTTGATTTTGACCCAATGGTGAAGTTTTAGGAAATAGTATAACCTGTTTGATTTGGGTTTTTCACCCTTTTTTTGTTTTTTTCTTCTCGAGTATTGGGTATGGTCAATGATGGATGATCTATTTTTGTTGATAGACCAATCCTATTTCTTGTAATCAAAGTGCTTTAAGTGAATGCATATAAACGTGAATAGATTCGATTGATACCTAATCTGTATGGTACTGCAGCAGGGTGGGGAAATATGGATGGTGGGGTGACTCAACTGCTTATGCCGTTACTCCGATCTTCCTATTTGTTCTTCATCATTATTACAAAAGCAAAAGGTGAAACATAGGCAGGTCCTTTGACTTCCCCCAAGAGAAATTCTAGAGATAATCTGAAAGACTCTTAAATGTTTCAAATGGTTCGTTTGAAAGAGAAACTCCTCTAGGTATACAAAAAGTTGAAATATCTACAATATAATCTGATATTATACAAAAACTATACAAAATAGATTGTCACTATACAACAAATATACAAAAAATAGATGTAACTACACAAAATAGATGTAACTATACAAAAAATATACAAAATAGACTGTCACTATACAAAAAATATACAAAATAGACTGTCACTATACAAAAATACATGATACACTCCAAAATATTAGAAAATACACATTATATACAATTTTGATATATTTTTAGACAGATTATACATTCACGATACAAAATATATTTGGGATACACAAGTATATACACTTTAGATACACAAGCACAGTTGAGATATGCTCAATATACACCAATGATACACTATCGAACTTAGGATACAATATTTATACATTGCAAAAAAGATTTTCTCCATTGCGCTAGGTAGGGGTCGAACCTGCGACCGTCAGCTTAGGAAACAGGCGCCCTATCCACTGAGCTACAGGCACTTGTATTGTCATACTTATTCCGTTCGGCTAAATTAAATGAGATAGTTTGACTCAGCACGGAGTTTAAGAAAAAAAAGAAAGACGTTTGAAATTTATGGTCTTAAAAACTTAAGGGGTAAAGCTTTATGGGGCTATGACTTTTGTGTAGTTATAAAAGCTTCTCATTAAGTGTAAAATATGTAAAATGAGGAGTTTAAAATTGAATTATTTCTAAATTTAAAAATGTGTCATTTATTTTGGAACAGATTAAAAAGGAAAATACCTCATTTAATATGAAATGGAGGGAGTATAATTTATAAAAGATTCCATGAGAGCATTTTACATACAACAAATAGCTTGAATGTTAAACCTCTTCTTTGAGTTAAATGATGTCTTTTATAGTGGTTTTTTGCTAGATTAAAGCTATTAGATCGGAAGAAAATATAGTTTTACCCTTCCTAACAAGGGTTAGCAAGAAAAAGGAGCACTTTATGGGAGTTTTCGTCCCTGAAAGATATGTTGGTTACCTCTAAAACTAAGAAATTTCGGAGAGCTACTAGCAAACGGTTCGAAAGTCTGTGAACAATGTGTCCTTCTCAATTCATGTCTATTGAAATATTAGACTTTTATATATCGTAAGATTCAAACTCGTAACGTGCGCTTAACTCACACATCACAAGCTATGCTCTTGTATCACTAGACCAAAGTTTTACAACAAATGTTGTATCTTTCAATTAATCATTGTCATCTCGGCAGTCGGCATTATTCCATTGAGAGTCGTGATTGTGACGATAATTTTCACATGACTTTTCATATTAATATCGGGGAAATTTCTTGTATTGATGGCAGGATTGGTTGCAAAGTAGTCTTTGTCCCATTGACGTAAGTCAACTCTCTAATAGGTGGATTTAGGGAGGGGGCTGCATTAGGTCAGTGATTGATGCTGCAAGTTATTAACCAACTTAAAAAGCTTTATGCATCCTTTGAACTGTGATTTCTAGCTATGAAGTAGTAATTTTTTATTTACATTTTTCCCCCTCAAATTAGTGGGGTTGGAATTCTACATCTAAGTGATGTAATAGTATTAGGCTGCAAGTGCAATCCTAATCATCGATGGAGTAGATTTTTGGTTATGATTGCTATATGTTAGTTTTCCAAATGGTGACCTAGTTAAGCATTGGAGAGTCGGACCACAAATTTGATGGCATGTACGAAATTTGAAGTCAGTTAAAAATATAGATTCGATATAGAGTGTAATTTTGAGGTAAAATGGATTCAATTATGATATGTTTGACATTGAAGATAGGCGAACTTGGGCCTAGGGTAGGGGGCTTATCCTTATCTCTGAAATATCAATCCAACTTTACATGACAAGACAATGCCCAAGTCCTTTTCCTCGGCATATTGACCTTTTCAGCAAGTCACTTCCAAGTTTCATTAAATTGGCCGAACACTTATGATAATTTTCTGTGACCGAATAGCCAAAACATATTTCTTGATATAGAAACACTACCCTCCATTCACTACCTCCTTGAAAAGGACCCCCAAAAAGAAGAATTGAGCAAGAAATCAAATTTTGTGTGTTATAGAGTAACAATTTTTACTAGAGGCTAAAGAGTTGGCCATCCATCTTTCCTTTATACAGGCAATATATTTGAGCCAAAACTATGAGATCAACTCACAACAAAACTTTAGAAGCTAACTATACCATATGCATTTTGATATCTACTCTATTAAGATTAACAATTTGGACCTCCTCTGTATACTACAAGAAGGCTCTTCTTTATGAGTCCTACTTTAGCATTAACTACAACTACATTACACAAGAACACCTACCTATACAGTAAAACTTTAAGACTTGCTACATTCATAGATTCAATAAGTTAAACTCCTCAATCAATATTAACGGTGACACGACTTCTGGCTTTGAAAATGTTAAAAGTCTAGATGCCAGCATCTCCTATATTTCTGAATGGCCAGAAATCATCAAGGTTCCACAATGAACCTGCCACTTCCTCCATAAACCAATTGGCTTTTACTTTCTCATTATAGTTTGAGATGGACATATCTTGTGATTCTAGTGCTGAAAAATATGGTTGCTCCTCAAAATAGCTGCTAGTCTCCAAATGATAACAATCTTCTTGACTTGAATTGCTGCAAACAGAGTTACCTTTAAAGCTAGTGGCATTTTCTGCCATAAAATTGGATTCTGGAGAGTAAAATCTTGGACTAATTTCCTGGCATGTATTTGGTTTTGGATATAGGGATTGCAACGATTCTTGGTCGTTGATTAAGGAAGAAGGAAGAGCAGAATTCTGCTCGGAAGATGAAGAAGTAGGGGATGATGAAGAGGGACAATATTGCCCCATTTTCTCAAGCAACCTAGGTATCCAAAAACTCCTAATTGCTTCAAGAAACTTTGTACTGTTAGAATCAACCTTAAGTTGTCGCGCTTGTTTTTGTACCCTTGTTCTCCAATAATTCTTGATCTCATTATCTGTTCTTCCAGGTAAATGCTCTGCTATTTTCGACCACCTACATCCACAAAGATTCCTATTAAATATAATGTGCTCTTGTATCAAGAGATGAGTTAATGATTTAGATTTAGTACGTTCAAAATGAATATGATCCAAGTATATGTATACATGAATTTTTTTTTGTCCTATATGGTGTTGCAGTTTGAGCTAAGGATTAGGTTCAGTTGAACCACAAAACCCGCTCTAGATTCGCCTGTTGGCATTTTGAAAGAAGAATGGTATCCATGATAGAGTTAAATTTGCAAAAGTCTTGGATATATTTACCTGTTTCCCCATTTAGAGTGGAGTTCAAGGATTAAGAGTTGTTCTTGTGGGCTAAGGTTTCCTCGTTTAACATCAGGTTTCAAGTAATTCAACCATCTCAACCTACAACTTTTCCCTGTTCTCTTCAATCCTGCAAAAGTTGAATATCATGAGACTTTCTAAAGGACTTATTCTTACTTGGAGTCAAGAATTGTTTTAAGAAATGATGTCTTTACCAGAAGATTTGGCTAAGGCATTCCAACGACCTTCACCATGGTTAGTGTCACGGGGGTGATTTTAGCCACTCGAATATTTGGTCGAGGTTCACCTCCGTGCGGCAGTCAAGCCCAGCCTTGACTCAGCATTTCCAACACTTAGTTTTATTTTAGGGCGTTTTGAACTTGGAATGAAAAATAGGCAGCAATAATAGTAAATAAAGGCACACGAGATTACAGGAATTTCTTCCCAACTTGCATTAATAATGTGAATACAAGAACACAAAAGCCAACCCTATGGCCAAGACAAAGAATTCCCCAATTCCCTGCCCCAAAATGAACTTCCTACCCTTAGGAAATGACTTAGACGAAATTTGGCTTATACAATTGCCTTAGACTAAGTTCTGCCCGTTTTTAGGCTAGCATAGGCACATATAAATAGGCTACAATCAGTTGACAAGCCCCAACTGATGGGCAAACGTGTTAGGACATGTACAAAAACGTGCCCCCATGTTTTTGGGCCATGATCAGCATGTCTTGAGGGAGTTGTAACCGCCAACTGCTTCCCCATGTGCTTGGCACATGTTTTTCAACTTCTGCTTGTGCACAGCATGTGCCAATTTCGAACAGCTGCTTTGTGCCCAAGGCTGGCATTGCGCCCAGCCTTGCCCTTGACACTGCTCCGCGCCAATGCCATTGCCACAGCTTGCCGCCCATCGACTTAGCCACGCACATTCATTGTCACAGCTGCCCACTCATGTCAAGTTGCCTCCAACTTGATCAAATCTGCCCGCATCAATAGCCATTGCTTGTCCCACATTGCCTTGCCTTATTTTGCCATGTCTTTGCCCCTGCTTGACCCGGCTTTGCCTTGCCATTGCTTTGCCAAACCGCACATCTAAGTAATAGGCGCCTTGCTTCCGCCGAAGGTGCCTTTGTCATGCCCCGCATAGTCCGTCACGCCGAGCTGCCCGTCATGATGTTGCCCCAGTTTTCAGGTTGTGCAACAAGTCCATCATGAAAATACTTGTCACAACCCACACTTGCCGAGGATCATTGTCAAGGGGCTAACAGTTAGCTACATGATGAATAAGAAGATTGTCTTCCTCAATAGTCCATGGTCCTTTTCTTAACTCAACTGCGTCTTCACTTGATGAATTAGTACTTGTGCTCCGGGCCAATCTGCTTTTTCTCATTATCAAATGAAAAATAGGACTATAAGAGAGCACAATTGAGGGAGTGAGCTTTTTTAGTGCTTAAGTTGAAGAGTGACAGAGGAATTTATAGATGACAACAAGGATATATTTAGGTCGAAGTGTTAAAAGGAGAATATTAAAATGCAGTAATTAAGAAGTTCTTTCCACGTGATAGTAATCCCTTTTCGCTCCTACAGTAATAAAGTGAGTGAAAATTCTAGTAGTTCAGGTTTTAACTTTCAGCATAGCCAAAAAAAACTTATTTTTTTTTTGCTTTTTATATCTTGGTGAACAGAGTTATTCGATATTTATACTGATAGGAGAGAACATGTATTCATTGACATAATTGAGATTCACGTAAATGTGGAAAGTAGTAAGCAGAATAATGCTCTTTGTATGACCTTCTAATTAGTCTGCATGTGGATGGACCCTTCGTTCCATTTGAGGATGAATCTTGAGTTCTTAACTACTTTCACACTCTTTTGGAAACTTCAATTTACTATGGTCCGGCCTCTTTACTTAAAAAAATTTCCAGCTAACCACTTCAACTTGATCAAAATGCATACTTAAACTTTAGCCTAAAATATCCTCATGGGAAACCTTTGCTTAAAATGTTTGATTTGTCTTGTATTTGCCTTATATTTACCTTTCGGTCCATCAAAGTGTTGATGTTATCCCACATTTGCTTTTCCCTCTAACTATTATCGTGCTTCGCTCTGATAACAACAGCAACAACCCAGTATAATCCCACTTAGTGGGGTCTGGGGAAGGTAGTGTGTATGCAGACCTTACCCCTACCCTGGGGTAAAGAGGCTGTTCCCAAATAGATTCCCGACATCCTTCTCTCCAAGAACTTCGCTATGATATTTGCGAGAAAATGATCAAAATGGTCCTTAATGTATCAGGATTGGACTATCTTGGTCCTTAATGTGTACCCCTTAATAGAAAAAGTAGACATGTTTAGTCACAACCCTAAACCTAACGTACATTTCAAAACTCAAGTTAAACTTAACCATATTTCTCACCTGCACTGAACACACAAAAAAGAAAGCTTTATGCACGATCAGCTTGATGGCCTGATCACATAAATATTGCTTAATAATTTGGCAAAATAAATAGTTTACCCAACGACCTTGCATCCAAATCCCTGCTACACACCTTTTCACCACGGACAACCTTTTACACAACCAACCTTTGTCGAGTGTGTCTAAGACACACCACTTTTTTCTTCACCAGATTTTCAAAGCATGTGTATTCTCACGCGCCAATAAAGGCGTGACACGTGTCACTGAATAATAATAAAAAGAGAGCACATAAAATTACAATTATATTCATATCTTCTTCGTCCTGTCCACCATAGCTACCATCACCATGCTTCCAATTTCGTTCTCTTTCGATTTCCCCAATTAAAGCAGAAAGAGGAACGTGCATTTTTTAGCGAAGAAGATTAAGCATTTTACAATTTAATTATTTGTAAATTTACCCATTAACAAATTTAAAGAATATGCTTATTCACAAAAGCTTGAGGTAAGCTTTAATGGCTGGAAATATTTTCGAAAAATCCACCCTTTCGAAAAATTTAACTTAGCCGTGATAAAAGCTCAAGCTAAGCTTTTATAGAAAAGAAAAGAAATTCCGTACATACACTTGAGCCAAACTTTAATGGTTGGTGGAGCTACAAAGAGTTTAATTGTTGAATTCTAATTATAATTTCTTAACAAAAAAAATCTACAAAACTAAAGACTAATGGTCAACAAGAAGATATATGAAAATTCTTAGTGAATCTATTTGAGAAGAGTAGATCGGGTGGAAAGAAGTGGGTCTAATTAAGTATCAAGAAGCATCCATGGTAGGTTTGGTGATTTTTAATCTAGGAAGAAGATGACCCTTTGATATGGTACAAAAATTCTCCTGTTCATGCGCTTCATTTGATGGTAAAGATACGCACTGACCCCGTGAAAAAAGTGGTGTGTCTTAGACACACTCTACAAAGGTTGGGTATGTAAAAGGTTGCCACTAAGAGGATAGGTGTGTAACAGGGATTTGAGAGCAAGATCAATAAGTAAACTATGTATTTGGCCTAATAATTTCTGCAATTTTATCCAAAGAGAGGAGAGAAGAAGAGAAGAGGGCTGATTGTTTAACCAAAAAATAGAATTTCGGTTAAAACTAGAAATTAAGAGAAAAATCGGGTTACTGATAATCAGGAGACGAAAAGAATAAGAAATTTTTGAGGATAATAAAGCAGTAAATAAGTTTTTATTTCAATGTAATCTCCATAATATTTCCTGTCCTTACAAATGCTGAGATCTCCTCCTTTTATAGTTGATTTTTCTAAGAAAAGGTATAATGCCTTAGCCTTAAAGAGGCAATTATGAGCATTAAATGACATTAAATGAAACGTTACACAATCATTCCTATTCAATACTGATTTGCTAACGTATTTGACATTTAATACTGAATTTAGACTCCTTTATGCCATCATATTCATATCTTCAATTCCTTCTGACCTCCTGGCTTTGATTAAGTTAAATAGATACGAGACTCGTATCATTTGAATAGCATCCCGTGCCTATTTAACTTTCTTCTCCTCGTATCTGATATCGCCCGTGCCTCTTAACTGATCATCATGTTTTGACCATTTGACCAGTCCACGTGTTATGCCACGTCACCTTCAATATAAATTCAGCTTTTTCCCAATACAGATAGTCCCCCCACTTTTTATTTATTTATCAATTAAATATTTGGGAAGTGGATCTTCATTAAAAAGGGAATTTTTGCCGTAATTAATGCGATGACAGTGTCGACGCTTCAATTGTCACTTCTATTTAATGCACCATATACGTGTCACCTTATCATTAGTTCTGCGATTTTGCAACCTTTTTCTAAGGCTTCCTTAACTCCACTATTCACGAAGTGATAGTTACCTTTATTATAGGCTTTCCATCATTACACTTCTTAATTATCAACGGTTGAGTTTATATATAAACTTGCCCCCTTTTTCCTTTGTCTTCTTCTTCAAAAGCTTTTTACCAAATTACTTGCTATTTACTCTCGTTCACTTCTTCTTCAGTTTATACCTTTTGTTCATATATTCTCACTATGTCGTCTTCGAATCCTAACCCTAAAAAAGTCCCAATTCTTGATAGTTTCCCAAATGCTCCTGCTAGACATAGAAGAGGTAGAGGAGGTGTGCTTCGTGGTACATGGTTGGTTCGTGTTGGTACCTCTGGTTCCATCACTCCTTCTTCTAGTTCTAGCAATATATCTAGAGGCTCTCTTTCTAACAGATCATCTTCTAAGGGCAAAGAACCTTCTGAATCTAACCAAGAGCCTCTGGTTGAAGAAATTGTGCCAACGGATTTATCTTTCGAACATGACAAAGAATCCCTTCGTGAGCAAGTGATTAAATTAGAGAGAGCTGATAAATATCCCTCTTTAATTACTGAACCTTTGATTCAAATTGTTCGAAGAGACTGTCATTGGAGATATGACACCCACATAGTTATTTCTACCCCACACCAAAGAATATCTTCTTTTAGGGTTGGCTTTTCTTTCGTTTACACTTATCCCTTTACTTTGGGATTTATTCCTTCTATTCATCCAGTCATACTTGATTTCTGTCATTTTTTCAAAATTTGTTTGGCTCAAGTTGGCCCCCTCGTATGGAGAGCAGTAGCTTGTTTGAGGTATATGTCAACCAAAGCTAATGTTGACTTTACTTTTCCTCATCTAATTCACCTTTGTCAACCCAAGCTATTCCGCAATGGTGTTTTTACCTTATCTAGAAGAAGTAAGAGGGTTTTGGTTAACCCTGAAGATAATAATGACCGTGGCTGGTACACCCGATTTGTTGCTGTTCCCACAATTGATTTGGTGGGTGAATCAAATATTCCTTTTCCTAAGAAATTAAACTTTGCACGTAAGTATTTTCTTCCCTGCCGTATCTGCTTTTCTTTTCTAATTTTATTATTATTTCTTTGCTTTTTCGTAACAACCATGAGAGATATGGAACCCGTTCCTAATTTCCGTAGTTGGGTAGATGCTGTCTTGAAAGCCGTGCCTATGGAGGCACGAACTTGGAAATCTACTTCCAACAAACATGGTTGTAAAGTGAAAACTCACGGTATACATCCCTTTTTTCTTCTCGTGTGTTAAATTCTTTTCCCCTCTTTTAACTTTTTATCTTTCTTATTGTCAGGATTTGCTATTCGAGGGATGTCGGCTGAAGTAGCTATCACCCTTCGAGCTTCTTCCAGTACTCCTCTTGCTTTGGAAAGAACTCAAGCCACGCTGTCAAAGAGGAAAGTGGTTGAAGAGGATTCTGACATTGATGAAGATGAAGATACGTCTTTGACAGCTCGTCCTAGAACCAGGAGGTGCATTATTTCTGAAGATGAAACTGAAATCTCTCCTGCTCGTACCTCCGAACCCGTTACTATTACCTCTGATGAAGAAACCATTCCAAGGGACACCCCTGAATCCACTCATCGCCTCTTTATTGAGGGCTTCGAAAGTGGTGAATTAGGTCCGGTTTTAGATGAAATTCCTCTTTCATCTTCCGTTACTGTTCTTTTCGTTCCTCCTCTAATTTCAAGTGTTTCCTTACCCACTTTGTTTGTTCCTGCCTCTTTGTCAATTTCTGCTCCCTTACCTGCCTCGACTCCTTCGACTACTACTATTTTCACCTCTTCTACCGTTCCTCCTTCTATAGTTCCCCCTTCCTCTACTCATTATGCAGAGGAGGGTTCTAGTAGCAGAAGCATGGCTATGAGGAGTGTAAAACTTGAGGTTCCTGCTAATATCAGTCTTTTAAGGAAGTCTGGCGGAGCAGATGTTTGGCTTGAACCTTTAATTGAGGATATTGAGAAAAAGAAGATGGACAGTCACAGTTGTCTAACTTTGATGAATGATATAGTCCACTGTACATTGAATGTACTCTCCCTTTACTTTTTAATAAGTTCTTTCTTTTTAATTCTAACTTTCATGAGTTGTTTTTGTAGGCTAACCTCATTGGTACGAAATTGATGGGAAGAATTTCCCTCTTAGAAAATAAGGCTCGTGAATCTGATTAGACTTTTCTTGAGGCTGAGAGGATAGCTAGAGAACCCCAGCTTGAGGCAGCCAATTGGAAAGAACAGTTTAAAAATGCTCAGAAAAAGATAAAAGAATTGCAAGAGAGTAACCGTGACCTGGAACAGCAAAAGCAAATTTTGACTTCTGAATTAGCGGAGGCCAAGGCTTCTTCTAGTAAAGCAGAGAAGGATAAAGAGCGAATTGAATGTTCTTTTTCAGAACAATTATCAAAGTCAAACGAAGAGATTAGAGAACTTAAGGTATTGTTGAGCAAGAAAGAAGAGTACGCGGGAGAACTAGTTCAAAACTTGTCTCAGGCTCAGGCTGACTTGCAAACTTCATCTGATAAGGTTCGTGCCTTGGAGAATTCTCGTGCCCCCCTTGACGCTACCCTTGATTCCACTTTGGCTGAAAATCAAATGTTAAAAAATGATCTTGCCTCGTGGGAAAGGGATTATGAGCTTCTTGAGGAGAATTTTAACACAGAGGTGAGCTGGGCCTTTCTAAACTCCCGCCGTGATGCCTTAACTGAGGCCAGTCAAGAAAACTTCGATTTAGAATCAGAATTGGCCAAGGTTTTGAGAACCATTGAAATGGCTCAACAATCACTTGACTTTCCTTCTCAGCAGATGAAACTCTCGTGGCTGAGGAACCTTTAAATAAAGGAGCCGCTTCTGTTGAAGTTGAAAATGTTACAATTCCAGCTCCCGAGGGTGAAACTTCACTGATACAGTCCGTGGAAGCTGAAGCTCCCGTGACTCTTACTTCCCTCGGTGACTTTAACACTTCAAGCCCAACTGCTGCTACTTCCTCAGAAATTGCTATCGTGCCTACAACTGCTTCTGAAAGTGAAGTTGACATTGCAATTTCAGAAGTTCCAACCCCTTTAGTGACAAGTTGAATATTTTACTCCTTTGTTGTTGTTGTTTTTATTTATTTATTTTTTTTATTTTTTATTATTTTTTTTAATTGGTGGTTTTATCCCTTGACCTTTTTAAGGGATTTTTTGGTTAAGTCTCCAATTATCATAATGGGGCACTTGTAAATATATTTTGCTTGACTAAGTTTTACTTAGTTTTTTTAAGAAGTTTTTTTGATACTTCAATATGTTCTATTCTTGCCTTTTTCTTATCTATTTAGGACTTATAGAATAATTTAGCATTTTTATCCTTTGAAAATGCTTTATGATTCTTCTCATGAGTTATTAACATGAGGTTTATAAAAGAGGGCCCTTTTCATATATCGACACTTAATGAAGAAGACGTCTCAAGTTCATAATGGTGTTATAATACGATGAAAGAAATAGGAATACACATGTTTTGTATGAAACAACTTTGACAAGTTTTTATTCATGAACTTGAACAAGCTTTAGAGTATTACATGTATTAAAGTACATCTATAACTTTCTCGTAACTGTTTTTCTTGTAACAGATTTTTACAAAGTAAATATAATTTAGATAAGGTTTTCCCTTATAACCCATTTCAGTATATAGTCATGACCCCATCTTCATGTATTAGGAAGGGTTTGAGAGGTGACGCTATTGTTCTCATGAGTTTGAGAGGTGACTCTGTTGTTCTCATGGGAAAGAATACTATGATGTATGCTTATGCTGGGATTCCGTAACCTCTGCTCGACACTTGTCTCTTGATTTACGCATCTATTTTCCGCACGTATCTGTTCTGTGTTCATTATACAGTCCCCCAAGTGTTTGAGCGGTGAAGTATGAAGCCTCGAGCACTTGTTTTTCCTCTTAACTTGGTCCTTTTCCTGAAACAGAAAAATTTGCGGGACTCGGAGGTGCGATTAGAGATGAAGACTGCCTAACCCGTGTGTATTTCCATCAGATTAATTGTAACCCTGGGCTGGGAATTTAAGAATATTCCATTTTGCCGTACAGGTCGTGACTCATCATTTGGCACGAGTTAGGGTTTTTGCCTAGCATCTAAAATCGTTAGTAAAATTATTAATGATTAAAAAATGAATTTTAACATAGAGATACCTGACCGTGGATACTTTTTTCAAAAGTAGTATCTTTTTAGATAGACAACATTCCAATGTGAAGGTAACAGCTTGCCGTCCATTGTCTCCAGCTCGTATGCTCCTTTTCCTGCAATGTCACGAACTCTATAGGGTCCTTCCCATGTTGGACTCAGCTTTTCTGAATTAGCAGCCTTTGTAGATTGGAACACCTTTTTAAGCACGAAGTCCCCAATTTTAAGAATCTGAGGCGTGCTTTCCTGTTATAATATCGTTCAATTACTTGCTTTTGTGCCGCCATTCTTATTAGTGCAGCTTCTCTTCTTCCCTCTAACAAATCAATATTCACCCGCATCTTTTCATCATTTGATTCCTCCGTTGCTTGAACGTACCGTGTGCTTGGTTCTCCTATTTCTACTGGAATCAAAGCCTCCTCACCATAAACCATTGAAAATGGGGTTTCTCCCGTGCTTATTTTTGTCGTTGTACGATAAGCCCATAATACCCCAGGTAATACCTCGGGCCAATTACCTTTCGAATCCTGCAACCTTTTCTTCAAGTTGTTGATGATAACCTTATTCGTGGATTCCGCTTGTCCATTTCCCACTGGATGGTATGGTGTAGATGTTATCCTTTTAATCTGCCAACTTTGAAAAAATTCTGTGATTTGGGCTCCTATGAATTGTGGTCCATTATGACACACGATTTTCTTTGGTACCCCAAAATGACATATTATGTTTCTCCAAATGAAGTCTTTAACTTCTTTCTCCCGCACCTATTTAAATGCCCCTGCTTCTACCCATTTAGTGAAGTAATCTGTAAGCATAAGTAGAAACTTTACCTGACCTTTTGCTTGTGGCAATAGACCTACGATATCCATTCCCCATTTCATAAAGGGCCACAGAGCTATGACAGGGTGGAGTAACTCAGCTGGTCTATGCATATTATTGCCGTATCTTTGACATTTATCACATTTAGACACGAAATCGTTAGTTGCTTCTTCCATCTTGGGCCAATAATATCCTGCTCGAATTAATGTTTTTACTAGCGACCTTCCACCAGCGTGACTTCCGCAATGTCCTTTGATAATTGGCTATATAGTTGTTATTTATGTTGTAGATACCCATGCTTTGTTGTTGTTTTTGTTATGGAAATTGCCGATTAAATGCTTGAATTGATGCTATTTGGTTTCGCAGGGAACGCAAGATAGATAAAGAATAAAATGAAGCGTTTGGAGGCAAGAACGTGCATAAATCACACACTTGAGAAGTACCCGAGTGCAAACGAGAAGTTAAAGGCATTAAAAGTTGGAAACAACATCTACAGGAATTTCCGCGGTTCACCGCGGTTGGCCACGGTCCGCGCTGCGGTCCTTTACAGAATGAGCTGCGGTCGATTGCGGTCGACGCCACAGCCGCGGGAAACGCTGGGCGCTTCAAGAACTTTATGGTCTAAAGTGTAAATCGGGGAAAATTTTGTAAACCCTTTATATAATGTAGGAAACTGGCCTAAAGCTAGTTAGGCTTAATTTTGGAGTTGTTGGCAAGAGAAACAAGTGTGAGAGATCACAAAAACATCATTACTTTTATTCTTCTTAATTTTCTTGCAATTTATGATTATGAATTCTTTAGCTATTGATTTACCCATTATCATGAGTAGCTAAATTCTTAATCTAAGGATTTGATGGAACCCGTTGGGAATTACTTGGTTGCTTTATCAATTTAATTAGATTTTGTTGTTTAATCTCTAATTGTTCATATACGTTTTGATTGTGGAATAGTTGAAAGGGCCCTCAATTATGCGTTCCTATTTATTGTGTATTTTCTTGAGAGAGAGTGTATATTTAGGTGATTGTATGAACAACATCACT
>MU764064.1:9833-21350 GCA_026770625.1 Nicotiana glauca | reverse complement strand
CCAATTCGCTCGAATCTAATCACAAATTGCTCAATTACTTTAATAAACACTATATGAATCAATTTGAATGCATAAAAATAAATTTCTCAAGTTTTTCCCAAAAATTCCAAAATCGCCACCAGGCCCACGTGGTCAAAACCCGAGGTTCGAACCAAAGTCCGGTTACACACTCCCCCACGAACTCAAATATATAATTTATTTTGAAATCGGACCTCAAATCGAGGTCCAACTCCCCAATTTATAGAAAACCTAGGTTCTACCCAAAAACCCCAATTTCACCCATGAAAATCCTTGATTTTAACTGGAAAACATGTTTAATGATGTTAAAGATTAAAATAATTGAGTAAAAATCAACTTAAAATTGATTTAGGATGAAGTTTGCTCTTGAAAAATCGCCTATGGTGTTTGGGTTTTGAAAGAATGGTGAAAAGTGATGAAAATTCGAATAAGTATAAAATTTGCTGGGCCTCGGATGTGGGAATTGCGAACCCAACAGGGCTGGGAATTGCGAGATTTTAGTTCGCATTTGCGAACTTGGGCCATTTGGGGAAGGTTCGCATTTGCGAACATTTGGTCACTTTTGCGAAGTCACTCCCTTCGCATTTGCGATCATAGCCCATATTTCCCCTTCTTCGCATTTGCGAAGAAAAGTCCTTATTTGCGAGACCATAAGACCTAGACCTTCTTCGCATTTGAGATGGGCCGTTCGCATTTGCGGACGTCGCTTTTGCGAACCAGGCTTCGCAAATGTGAAGCCTGCAGGTCTGAAACACCAGCTGGTTTTTCAAGGGTTCAAATGCACTCATGGCCTATCCGAAACTCACCCGAGCCCTCGGGGCTTCAAACCAAACATGCACCCAACCTCAAAAATATCGTACGGACTTACTCGTGTGCTCAAATTGCCAAAAAAACATCATATACATAGAATCAAGCCTCAAAACACATGATTTTCTTCTAAACTTCATAAACTTTCAAATTTGGAACTTATAGTCCGAAACACGTCAAACGACGTCCGATTTCAACCAAATTTTACAGAAAGCGCTTAAAAAATATATGAGACCCGTACCGGGCGTCGTAACCAAAATATGAGCCCGATACCACAGTTTTTTAATCAATTTTTATTTTTTTTTCTTAATAATTTTAGAAAAATAATTTCACAAAAAAATTCTTTCCTCGGGCCCTAGACCTCGGAATTCGATTCCGGGCACATGTCCGAGTCCCATATTTTTTATGGACCTTCTGGGATCGTCCAATCTCGGGTCCGGATCCGGGTCCGTTTACCCAAAATATTGACCAAAGTCAACTTTAATCATATTAATATCAAAATTCATCATTTTTCACACAGAATTCATATTTAAGTCTTCCGGCTAAACGTCCGGACTGCGCACGCAAATACAGATAAGTAATAATGAGGTTTTCAAGTCCTCTGAAGTACGGAGTGGATGAGTAAATAGGTGATGACCCTTTGGGTCGTCACACTAATTCAACACAATTAAGCTAATTAACACATACAATCAACTAAACTTGAACAATTAATTATCATTTAAAACACATGGTTAGTTAATCATGTTCGGATAGAAATCACGGAGGCACAACAATCAGAGGAAAATATGAAAAAAAGAAAGAAGAATATACCAATTGGCTATACACCCGACGGTGTCAAAGAAATTTGGTAAGCAACCGAAGTCCGGCAAGCAAGGACTCTGGCCAGTAATGGGGATTGTAACATAAGCACTCGCTGGAATTTCTTTGAAGAATAGTGTTGCATGTCACAAATCTCATCACATGCCAAAGAGAAAATGGGAGGAAAATTAGGTTCAAATGGTGAAGCCAGTCGGTCAATGGGATTTGACCAACCTCCGGCAACCAATGAGATGGCTAAGATTTGCACCAATCAACAGATTTCGTTGAGAGTGTTCGATTGGTGTTAATCTCAAACCCAAATGAGGCATGTTCAAGGAAGATATTTCGGATCTATTTACTTACTTTTGAAGGTCATTTAAATGTTTATTTTTTAAATTTATGGTGGGAAACAAAAAAATCTTCTTTTATTCAATATCTCTATGGAGTAAAATCGTATTCGAAAACTAGTAGTGCGCCCTGTCAGTTCTCCAGGGCCCAAATAACTTAATTTTCTCCCATGAATCGAAAAGTGAATGATTTGGATTTTCTTAAATTCTTCGATCTACAAATCGTTGGGTTTGATGGGTTTTTCGGGGAAAATAACAATGGATTTGGGATGAAGATGGTATAAGGAGCGTGTGGTGAAATTTGGGGTCGATTAGAGGAGACCCACCACTGTAGCGTAATTTCCTACGGCGGTCTACGGTGCGGCGAGTGGTGCTAGGCGGCGGAGACGATTTCGGGCCGCCAAAGAGAGGAATTGAAGAGGTGGGGGACTGATTTTGGTGTAAAGATCAGATTTTAATCTTTTGTTTTATTAAAAAAGAAACATTGATGAAACTGCGTAGTTTAGATTTCACATTACGCCGTTTTGGGGTCTTTGGGGCAAAAGATATAGACTGGGTATTATATTGGGTACGTGCGGGTCTGAGCTGGTATTTTGTGTAGGATTGGGCCTCAATCAAATTGGCCCAGTCGTTTAGTGGAGTAACAAAAGGAAGATTTATAATATTAAACTAGTTATCTATTTTTCCTAAAGCTTTATTAATTAACTGATTAGCTAATTAATTATACCTAAGAATACACAAACAAGACAAAGCAACTAATCTAATTTTTGAGATTTTTATGTATCTTAACAATGCAAAAAAATACAAAGGTGATCAAATCCTAAAAATGCAATTAAATGTTAGAATGACATAACATTAAAAAAATAAAAATATTTTTGACATTTTGTGAAGTACTTCTAAATATGCATGAAAAACAGAATAACATTCCAAACAGATTAATTAAAATATAGAAAAATTCCTAAAATTTTATAAAAATAATTAAAGGCTATTTGGAATATTTTTAATAGTAATTTTTATACCGGACAAAATTACGTGTTAACGATCAATAAATTTCTCACAATGTAAACGAAAATGGAGAAAATTTTGTCTCACAATGAGATTAAACATTTTTCAGAATGTGTTCATGCTGTGATGACTAATGAACTGGCTTAAAAAGGAAAATACTACGCTTGAAATAACAAGTAACATGGTGATGACAAAGTTTATAGTAGACTAGATTGGGAATTTATCAAATGTATCTGATCATACCCCTATGTCGATAACTCTAACATCTGATCAGAATAGTATTAAATTCCCTTTTTAAGTTTTTTGATGTATGGGCCGATCATATTAACCTTTGCCTTTGGTTGAGGAAGCATGGACGCAAAATCATACATCTAATAGGATGGAAAATATATGGCTGAAACTGAAAGCCCTTAGACCAATACTCAAAAGGCTGAATAATGAATATTTTAAAAAAAACATTCCAGAAGATTGAGAAGGCTAGAGAAGAGCTAGTTGAAATTCAAAGAAGAATGAACTCACAATGGTTTGATGAGCTGATTGACTTAGAGAAGGATACTTTGCAGAACATTGAAAAATGGCCCCTGATTGAGGAGAGTATTATGAGACAGAAATCAAGAGCCCAATGACACCAATTAGGTGATTTAAATACAAAGTAATTCTCAGCGGCGATGAAGGAGAGAAGCTAGAGAAAACACATCCTGGAGCTTACATCTTTAACTAGGGATAAACTGATAGCACCTGTAGAGATCAAAGCTGAGATCATTCAATTATACAAAGGGTTAATGGGGTCATCTTCTAAAGAACTACCTGTAGTTAAGAGACTAGTGATGAAAAATAGGCATGTACTATCGAGACAATAGAAGAAAGATCTAAGCACAGAGATTATTGAACAAGAAATTTATGAAGGTCTAGCACATAATGAGATGATAAAGGTCCTGGAATCGATGGTTACAATGCTCTCTTTTTAAGAGAGCTTGCATACAGTTAAAGAGGAAATCATGGGTGCTATAAATGACTTCTTTGTTGCTAGGGAAAATGTATGAGGGTATAAACTGCACCTCTATTATGTTGGTCCCAAAAATAGCTAATCCTCCTACAATTAAACACTTCAGACCAATTGCGTGTTGTATAGTTTTGTACAAGATTATATCCAAGATACTTGCCGCTAGAATGCATAAGGTTATACCAGATATAATTTGTGCATCTCAAGCTGGGTTCATCGCTTGGAGGAAAATTGCAGATAATATTATCCTAGCTCATGAGTTGGTACAGTCTTACACTAGGAAGCATATCTCCCCTAGGTGTATAATCAAGATTGACCTACAAAAAGCTTTGAATGGGTTTACTTGGAGGAAGAGATGACCGAATTGGCCTTTCCTGTCAAATATATCACATGGGTAATAGAGTGTGTCAAGATCGTTAATTATACCATTATGATCAATAGAGAACTCTCTGAACCTTTTGATGCTGCAAAAAGTTAAAGACAGGGTGACCCTATCTCCCCATTACTATTTTCCATTGCTATGGAGTATTTGAGCAGGATCCTAAATGTCATAACCCAAATTCTCCCTCCGTGAACTATCATGACGGAACCTAGTCTCTAGGACTAGGTAAGCCTAACAAATTGCGAAAACAGAATAAAACTAGCCATAAACTGCAGAAATAATATAAAGAAGCGTTTAAGATGCCGCTCGGCATAAACAATACAACTATTGAACAGAAACAATATTTCCCAAACCCGCAATCTCATGAAATCACAAGATGTGAAATAACTACAGTGTTCTAACTCCAGAGTGTCTAAACAATAGTTAATACAAAAGGGCTAATACTATGAGAGTGAGTGGAAAGGGACTCCTCGGTTTGCGGACGTGGCATATATACCTTGAAGTCTCTGATGGATCACCCCGCCTAAAGAGTAGTTATGACGATCCGGCCCGTCGTCACATGAGTTACCACCTCGTTTCCCCCATATTATGTTGCACCATGTTTCAACATCAGTATTTGAGTTGATCGGGTAGAATTGTATTGGTTTTAGTTGGAAGTGAGGCACTTAGCCTCTTAGAAGGAAGCTTGTTTTGGGAAAGTCAATCGAAAGTTGACTATATAGTTAGAGGGCTCGAATGCAAATTTCGGTGGTTCGGTTAGCTTCCGGGGATGATTTGTGACTTAGGAGTGCATTCGGAATTGGATTTGGAGGTCCGGTGTAGAATTAGGCTTGAATTGGCGAAGTTTAAATTTTGGCGAATTTCGGTTGATAGGTGAGATTTTGATCCGAGGGTTGGAATAGAATTCCGAGAGTTGCTGCAGCTTCATTAGGTGATTTTGGAGATGTGTGCAAAATTTTAGGTCATTCGAACGTCGTTTGGTCGGGTTTTTGATCGAATGTGAGTTTCGGAAGAATTTGATAAACTTAGGCTTTGATTTGAGGAAATTTGATGATTTTGATGTTAACTATATTGTTTTGATGGTTCGAGCAAGTTTGAGTATGGTATTGGGTCCCGTATGTGCTTTTAGTTGAGGTCCAGGGGGCCTCGAGGTGAATTCGGGTGGTTAAACGGATGATTCGGAGTTTGTTGCAGGTTGAAGTTTTGCTGGTTCTGTCATTTCCGCATCTGCGGAAAAGGGACCGCATAAGCGGTTCCACAGATATTGGTCACAGAAGTGGTCCTCGAAGGGCCAGGGATTTTCGCAGATGCGGCGTATTGGTCGCAGAAGCGGTCCTCGAAGGGCCAGGGATTTTCGCAGAAGTGGACGTGGATCCGCAAATGCGGCGATAGTAGAAGCGGTTCTAGAACGCATAAACGGTCCAAGGGATTTTAAGGCAGACCACATAAGAGGTCATTTGGTCGCATGTGCGGTGACCGCAAGTGCGGTTATTTGACCGCATAAGCGAAAATGACTGGGCAGAACCATATTAAGCCTTCTTCGCGAATTTTGAAGGAGAAAAGATTTTGGACTTCGGACAAAGGCGATCTTTGTGTGATTTTGAAGAGGGTTTCTAGAGTCTTCATTAGGTATGGATTCTTGGTCTTAGATTATGTTGTTATGGTGTAAAAACATGGATTAACACTGAAAATCCAAGAGAATTAAAACTAAAAAGGGAGGTTAGGGCTTGAAACTTGAAAGAGTTTAACTAGTGATTTGAGGGGCCAAATGGACTCTGATTTTTGTGAATTTGGTATGTATGAACTCGTGGTGAGATAAGGAAGCCAGTGATGTTAATTTTATAATTTTTTGAGATGTGGGCTCGGGGCTCGGATTTTGCCAACTTCGTGTTTTTGAGTGTTTTTCGAGTTCTTTCCACTGGATTGTATTCCCTTAGCCTATTGTAATGTTTCATTGTGGTTTTGGCTAGATTCGACATGCGAGGAGGTCGATACGAGACGAAAGGGCATCGCGGAGTAGTATTTCGCCGGCTATAGGTGAGTAATAGATGTAAATGCTGCTTTGAGGGTTTGAAACCCTGGACTTTCACATCGTAACACTATATTGAGGCGTGACACACACTCCATGACGAATGCGGGGTCGGTTACTATTGGGGATCGTGACTTGGTCCATCCCGCGTGATATTTATACTATACTGGTGATTGATACACATACTTTATTGATATTTACTGGGCTGGATGCCATGTTTGGGGCCTTGTGCCGACTTGTAGAATCCTTCGGGGATTGATATTACTGCTTTAGCATGATTTGCATATCATTTGGTTTCAGTCCAAGGTTTTAAATACTGTTTTGCAAACTCAGCCATATTTCTAAGTCTTGAAAACTCAAATGATACTTTAAATGTTATTTCGGGCTGAGAACTATTGTTTTATAAATGCGCATGGGGCTTATGATATTTTCTGGACTGATTATGGGTGGCTCGGGCTGCGCGCCGCAGCAGTGACTTAAAATAGGGGTAACAATGGCACTGTGATATGAATTGAAACATTATGGGTGGCTCGAGCTGCGCGCCGCAGCAGGAACTTGAAACAATGGTAACAATGGAACTATATAATGTAAATGGGTTAGGTAACAATGACTGACCAGGATTTCATTGATGCCACAAGATGGCTTGATATTGCGCTTGGGCTGTTGGAGCCCCTCCGGAGTCTGTACACACCCCCATTGAGCGCCGTCGATGTTAAATGATTATGGGTGGCCCGGGCTGCGCGCCGCAATGGGTACTGGAATGTACCATCATATGCATCGCATTGCATCGCATCCATGCATTGTATCTTAAATTGTTGCTCAGTTGTTCAGTTCCATGCATTGCTGTATATTTGGATTTAGCTTACTTTATGTACTCACTGTGTTTTCTTACCTTCGGACTGTATTTATTTTTATTACTCACTGGGTCGGAGTACTCACTTTACTCCCTGCACCTTGTGTGCATATTCAGGGCATATCCAGACTGAGTGAGCTCTGTCCAACTTTCCAGAGGCATTCTTCGGGGGTATTTGAAGTAGCTGCATGGCGCTCGCAGCCGAGGATTCTCCCTTCTATCTCTACCTTTACTTTCTATATTTTTAGCTTTTAGACAGACTTGAATTAGGATTAAAAATCTGTATTTAGAGGCTCATGGTCGTGACACCGGGTCCATAGTGGGCTGTATTCGGTATTTTGTTAGACTTCCGTATTTCTTCAGTATATTCTGGTATTTAATTTGAATGGCTTATTGATTCTCTGTCCTGTTAAGTGGGTTAAGTGTTGATAAATGGTCGGGCTTGCCTAGTAGTGTGCTGGGCGCCATCACGACCAGGTTGGGGTCGTGACAAGTTGGTATCAGAGCCTAGGTTACTTGTTCTCGCGAGTCATGAGTCAGTTTAGTAGAGTCTCGCGGATCGGTGTGGAGACGTCTGTACTTATCCTCGGGAGGTTGCAGAACCTTTAGGAAAAATTTCATATTCTTGGAATTCTTATCATGCGACTTTGTTGATCTGAGAACTAAATTCTGTTATTCTATTCTCTCGCAGATGGCGAGAACACGCGCTACCGGACGTGGCGGACGACCACCATTACCACCTACTGAGGCCACCAGAGGCCGTGGACGCAGCCAAGGTCGAGGTCGTGGTCGAGGCAGAGCCGCAGGGGCAGCACCTATCGACCCACCAGTTTCCCCGGCGCAGGATTAGGCTCCAGCTGTAGAGACTCCAGCAGCACCTACTCAGGCACCAACTGTGCCTATTGTGATTCCGGGTCTTCAGGAGGCCCTAGCTCAGTTTCTATCGGTTTGCACTGGCCTGGCTCAGGCAGTCTCAGCCACTACTGCTGCAGCTACTTCTCAGACCGGGGGTGGTCATCAGACCCCTGCTGCTCGCACGCCTGAGCAGGTAGTGCAGGGTTTGCAGATACCAGAGGCACCCCCAGTTCAGTAGGTTGCCCCAGTTCAGCCGGTTGTACCGGTTCAGGATGGTATGGTTCCAGTTATGCCAGACGATAAGCAGCGTCGTCTTGAGAGGTTCAGTAGACTTTCACCTCCTACTTTCAGTGGTCCTCAGGGCGAGGATGCCCAAGGTTTTCTCGACAAGTGTCGACGTATGCTGCGGATAGTAGGGATTTTGGAGACTAGCGGTGTATCATTTACTACTTTCCAGTTCTCAGGAGCAGCCTTCACCTGGTGGGAGGCATATGAGCGGCGTAGGCTGGTAGGTGCAGCGCCTTTGTTGTGGCAGGAGTTCTCCTCTCTCTTTCTGGAGAAGTGGGTACTGCAGTCTCAGAGGGAGGAGCGGCATAGGCAGTTGAGTATTTTCGTCAGGGAGATATGACAGTGTCTCAGTATGAGATGAGATTCTCGGAGTTGGCTCGTTATGCTCCATGGATGGTCCCGACTGATCGGGAGAGGAATAGGAGGTTTGTGGATGGACTTATCTATCCTATCCGTATCCTGATGGCTCGAGAGAGGATTTTGAGTCATACTTTTGAGGATGCAGTTGATATTGCTCGAGATATTGAGGCGGATCGCCGTCAGGAGAGAGAGGAGCGGGAGGCCAAGAGGCCTCGTGGATCAGGTAGCTATAGTGGGGCTCCGTCTAGGGGCCAGTTTCAGCAGAGCAGAGGTCGTTCTTACAGGCCTCATCAGTCGGCTAGTCCCGAGTATTGTGGGGCATCTTCAGGCCGTGGTCACCAGGGGTTTCAGCTGGGGCAGTCTTCTTTGGGTGCCCTCCCGACTCAGAGTTCATCTTATGCTCCTTCAGCTCAGGGTTCTTCGTCGCCGAGTGCATCAGCTAGTCACTCTGGTGCGAGTGGTTCCCATCAGTCCCCTTCTCCAGCACCTGGTAGTTGCTACGAGTGCGGCGAGTTTGGTCACATAAAGAGTTATTGTCCTTGGCTTCGTGGTAGTCAGTCTTAGCAGAGGGATCAACCCTCGTCTTCTGGTCCAGTTTCTTCTTCATCTGCCCCACCAGCTAGGGGAGGAGGCCAGGCAGCCAGGGGTCGCCCCAGGGGCGCAAGTTGATCAGACGGTGGTCAGCCTCGATTCTATGCTCTTCAGGGCCGGTCAGATGCTATTGCTTCGGATGTTGTTATCACAGGTATTATTTTAGTTTGCCACAGGGATGCCACGGTTTTATTTGATCCCGGTTCTACTTATTCTTATGTATCTTCATACTTTGCTCATCATTTGGGTATGACCCGAGGGTGTCTTGCTTTACCTGTGCACGTATCTACCCCGGTTGGCAATACTATCATTGTAGACCATGTGTATCGATCATGTTTGGTGACTATTGGGGGTCTGGAGACCCGAGTTGATTTATTGCTATTGAGCATGGTAAACTTTGATGTTATTCTGGGCATGGATTGGCTATCTCTGTGTCATGCTATTCTAGACTGTCATGCTAAGGCAGTTACTTTGGCTATTCTGGGTGTCCCGAGGATCTAGTGGCATGGTATGACTGACTATGTTCCTAGCAGAGTTATTTCATTCTTAAAGGCCCAACGTATGGTTGGGAAGGGTTGTCTTTCTTATTTAGCTTTTGTGCGAGCTGTTGGAGCTGATACTCCTAGTTTTGACTCTATCCCAATTGTGAGGGATTTCCCTGATATGTTCCCAACAGACCTACCGGGCATACCGCCGGACAGGGACATTGATTTCGGTATTGATCTGGTGCTGGGCACTCAGCCCATCTCCATTCCTCCCTATCGTATGGCACCAGCTGAGTTAAAGGAATTGAAGGAGCAGCTTCAGGAACTCCTAGATAAGGGGTTTATTCGTCCTAGTGTGTCACCGTAGGGTGCACCGATCTTATTTGTGAAAAAGAAAGATGGCACAATGAGAATGTGTATTGACTACAGGCAGCTGAACAAGGTGACAGTGAAGAATAAGTATCCACTACCCCGTATTGATGATTTGTTTGATCAGCTCCAGGGAGCAAGGGTATTCTCAAAGATTGACCTCCGTTCAGGCTATCACCAGCTGAAGATTAGAGATTCTGATATTATGAAGACAGCTTTCAGGACGAGATATGGGCATTATGAGTTTCTAGTTATGTCTTTTGGGCTGACTAATGCACCAGCCGCGTTCATGCATTTGATGAACAGCGTGTTTCGGCCGTATCTGGATTCATTTGTGATTGTTTTTATTGATGATATCCTGGTGTACTCGCGTAGCCAAGAGGAGCATGCTCAACATTTGAGGGTAGTATTGCAGAGATTAAGGGAGGAGAAGCTTTATGCAAAGTTCTCCAAGTGTGAGTTTTGGCTTGGGTCTGTGGCTTTTCTGGGACACATGGTGTCCAGTGTTGGTATTCAAGTTGATCCAAAGAAGGTAGAGGTGGTGCAGAGTTGGCCTAGACCGACTTCAGCCGCGGAGATTCGTAGTTTCCTTTGGTTGGCAGGGTATTATCGCCAGTTTATTCATGGATTTTCTTCTATTGCATCGCCCTTGACCAAGCTGACTCAGAAGGGTACTCCATTCGTGTGTGGTCCGGGGAGTGTGAGGAGAGCTTTCAGAAGCTCAAGATAGCTTTGACCTTGGCTCCAGTGTTGGTATTGCCATCAGCTTCAGGTTCCTACACTGTGTATTGTGATGCTTCTAGAGTTGGGATCGGATGTGTGTTGATGCAGGAGGGTAGAGTTATTGCATATGCTTCTCGTCAGCTGAAGCCCCATGAGAAGAACTACCCGATACATGATTTGGAGTTGGATCCTATAGTTCATTCTTTGAAGATTTGGAGGCACTACTTATATGGTGTATCTTGTGAGGTGTATACCGATCATCGCAGTCTTCAGCATTTCTTCAGACAGAAGGATCTTAATTTGAGGCAGCGGAGATGGCTTGAGTTGCTCAAGGATTATGACATTACCATTTTATATCATCCGGGGAAGGCCAATGTAGTGGCCGATGCTTTGAGCCGGAAGGCGGTGAGTATGGGTAGTTTGGCGTATATTCCAGTTGGGGAGAGTCCCTTTGCAATTCATGTCCAGGCTTTGGCCAATCGGATGGTAAGGCTAGATATTTCGGAGCCTAGTCGGGTGTTGGCTTGTGTGGTATCTCGGTCTTCCTTGTATGACCGCATTAGAGAGCGCCAGTATGATGATCCACATTTGCTTGTCCTTAAGG